>PVKA01031342.1:0-26364 GCA_004027165.1 Ctenomys sociabilis | reverse complement strand
ATTTTCACATAAATCAATAGATGTTTCTCTAGGACAAAATATTTCACTTAGTGAGGCTTTATAAATTGTATTGCAAGGAAGCAGGGAACATATATTTTTTAACATAGAAGTGACATTGTCCTTTTTCAACACCAGAGAAATGTTAATTCCTAGTACTGTTGTACTTTTTTATAGCAAATGTTAAATATCACAAGTTATCATATATTAAACATAAATCTTCATGATGATAGGTTGTACAGTAATACACCATTTTTGTCTGTACACATTTTACCAAATTTTAGGCAGTAGCAGGTTGAATATTTGTTTCTTTCTAGAACATGTTTTATTTCTACTGTGAAAATAGTTGTGCTTTATCTGCTACAAAGTTGTACATCTGCTCACATAAATAAATCATTGATACTTTGACTTAAAATTATAAGTTGGACAAGCCTTTCTTGAGACTCCTCTTCCAGTGTAATTTTTTTTTTAATTTATTGAAGTACAAATATCAATCGGACAGTTTTAAGAAACCTTAACAAGACAGATTCGATAAACTAATACATTGCAAACTGTTTTCATACTGCTTCGGTATCGTACAAGGTGCATACATGATATTATACTTACAGACATTATTAGAGCAGATGTCTCTTATCAGAAAATTAAGAGTGTAGCTGTTTACTAATCTTATTTTTTATACCTGAATTATATCAAAAATTCAATAATTATTTTCCTAGTGGATGACCATAGTACTAGAAGCCGACATAATATCCTGTCCAACCACCATCAGTGCAAATCTTGCCTCTCATAGAATTATGTAAAAGCACAGTGTTATCTATCCCAACTGTACTGCCTACACGCACACATCATGATTCCTCCTTTCTATACCGCTTCCTTTGTCTACACCTGTCAGAGATGGGCACTCCATTGTCATTCAATGAGCTTAGGTGCTGGAACTCAACAACACAATCCAACACAGTCCAGCATTACACAACAATAGTGAGTTATCCGAAGAAGTCGACCATAGCCATTTACTGCTCAGCTTAATATTATGGCCCGCGATGTATACTTCATTTTTATACTTTTCTGCTGGATGGTGAAGACCTAGATAGAGCAAGACTATATACCAACACATGTACTTTATGTTTCTTGTGTGGTCAGTGAAGTCCCCTCAGGGTTTATCTTGTAGTCCTGTACCTTATTCTGTAGATCCTTTGTCTGTGTCATCCATGTGGATGAGTCACAGCCAATGCTTGACCAGTTTACTCTCTGTGAGAGCCTGAGAGAAAGTTTTCTCTCCATGTGACTCTCCCCAGGCACACTATAGAACTTTAATATCTTTCCTCTGTTGCTTCATAATCTCCTTGTTCAGAAAATTTGGAGCTCAACTGAGTTTCATGATGTTGCAGTACAGGTTCTCCTATGTCCTGAGTTCACTGACCTTGAAAGGCTAGAGCCAAAATGTTGGCTGACCTTGCAGCTCTTCTATTTCTCCAACTCTGATTTGTAAACTTGGGTTGTTAACCATCCAGAAGAAAAGCTGATTAGTATCCTGCAGCATATGCCATTCACTTTGTCTTACCTGACTCAATTGTTTTTAGTTGCTGTTCTACAATTCCATTTGTATTTCTGCTTTTCGCATATTACAAAAGGGAGACTATGATATTTAAACATATGTGTCTGGTGTATTTCACTTATGAGAATATGTTGAAATGGCATCCACTTCAGTATAAATGCTTCAAACTTATTATCCTTAATAGATGAGTAATACTCCATTATATAGAAATACCACATCTTTTTCAACCATTCCTTGTGTGATGGACATCTTGGTTGTTTCTAAGAATTAGCTATCACACATTGCACTGCCATAACATAGGTACACATATATCACTATTATACAATGTTTTCAGATCCTTTGGGAAAATTCCCAGTAGGGGGATGGCCGGCTTGAATGGGATTTCTAGTCCTACTCTTTTGAGGAGTCTCCACACTGACCTCCACAATGGTTGTACCAGTCTACATTCCCACCAGCAGTGGAGAAATGTTCCCTTTTTCCACAACCTCGCCAACATCTGTTGTTGGTTGATTTCCTTATGATAGCCATTCTTTCTGGAGTGAGATGGTATCTCAGTGTTGTTTTTATTTGCATTTCACGAATGGCTAGTGATGTGGAGCATTTTTTCATATATGTATTTGCTGCTTTAATTTCATCCTCTGAGAAGTGTGTATTCATCTCATATTCCCATTTCCGAGTTGCGTCTTTAAATTTGAGGGCCCTGTTATATCTTACTTCTTTATATATTCTAGACAATAGTCCTCTGTCTGATTGCTTATTAGTCAGGATCTTTTCAAACTTTGTGCGTTGTCTTTTCACTCTGTTGACAATTTCTTTTGACATTCAGAAGCTCCTTAAGAAGAGTTGATCCCAGTTGTTGATTCTTTCAAGTGCTTCCTGTGCAAATATATGTTTGTTCATGAACTCTTTACCTCCCCCTATGTCTTCAAGAGTTCCTCCTACTTTCTCTTCCAGGAGATTGAGTGTTTCTGTCTTAATGTTTAGATCTTTAATCCATTTTGACTTCAACTTAGTGCCTGGTGATAGAGCTGGGTCAAGTTTTCGGCATGTAGAAAACCATGTTTTCCAGCACCCTTTGTTAAAGAGGCTATCTTTCTTCCAATGAGCTTGCGTAGCCCCTTTATCGAAGATAAGATGGCTAAGTGTTTTTGTAGATGCCTCTGCATCTTCTAATCTATTCCACTGATCCTCAGGTCTGTTTTGTTGCCAATACCATGTTGATTTTATCACAGTGGCTTTGTAGTATAATTTCAAATCAGGAATTGTGATGCCTCCTGCCGTTTCTTTATTGGCCAAGGTTGCCTTTGCTATTCTAGGTCGTTTGTGGTTCCAAATAAATTTTAGGATTGATTTCTCTATGTCTGGGAGGTATGTTGGTGGCACTTTGATAGGGATTGCATTAAATCTGTACAGCAATTTTGGGAGTATGGCCATCTTCATGATGTTGGTTCTTCCAATCCAGGAGCATGAAATATCTTTCCATTTTCTGAAATCCTCTATAATCTCTTTTCTTAGGGTGTTGTAATTTTCCTTGAAAAGATCTTTGATTTCCTTTTTTAAGTGAGTTCCAAGGTATTTCATTTTCCGTGGTGCTATTGTAAAAGGTATTGTTTCTATTGGTTCCCATTCAGTGTGCTTGTTATCTGTGTAGAGGAATGCTATTGACTTTTGAGTATTGATTTTGTATCCTGCTATTCCACTATTCCACTTCTAATCTATTCCACTGATCCTCAGGTCTATTTTGTTGCCAATACCATGTTGATTTTATCACAGTGGCTTTGTAGTATAATTTCAAGTCAGGAATTGTGATGCCTCCTGCCGTTTCTTTATTGGTCAAGATTGCCTTTGCTATTCTTGGTCGTTTGTAATAGAATTTCCCTATTAGTTCTAGTAGTTCCTTGGTGGAACTTTTGGGATCTTCCAAGTAAAGTCTCATGTCATCTGCAAATAGTGATAATTTAACTTCTTCTTTATATATTCTTTTTCCCTTTATTTCTCCCTCTTTTCTAATGGCTGTTGCTAAGGATTCCTAGACTATATTGAATAGGAGGGGTGATAAAGGACATCCTTGTCTTGTATCTGATTGAAGAGTAAAAGATTTCAGTTTTTCCCCATTTAGGATTATATGAGCTTTTGGGTTGTCATAGATGGCTTTTATCAAGTTAAGATAGAGTCCATCTATTCCAATTTTCTGTCGGACCTTGAACATGAATGAGTGTTGGACTTTGTCAAAGGCTTTCTCTGCATCAATTGAGATGATCATGTGGTTTTCAGATGGCAGTCTAGTAATACAGTGTATTACATTTATAGATTTTCGAATATTGAACCATTCTCGCATCCCTAGGATGACTCCTACCTGGTCATAGTGTATGATCTTCTTGATCATTAGCTGTATTCTATTTGCCAGGATTTTGTTGAGTATTTTTGCATCTATGTTCATGAGAGAGATTGGCCAGCAGTTCTCCTTTTTGGTTGTGTCTTTCCCTGGTTTTGGAATCAGTATTATACTTGCTTCAAGAAATGATTTCAGGAGGTCTTTTTCCTTTTCAACTTCATTGAAGATTTTGTGGAGTGTGGGAATTATACCTTCTATAAATTTCTTGTAGAATTCAGCTGTGAATCCATCAGGACCTGGACTTTTCTTTGTTGGTAGCCTTTTTAGTACGTTTCATATATCGTTGTCTGTTATCGGCTTATTTATAGTTGTTCTATCTTCTTGATCCAGTTTTGGTAATTTGTACCTTTCAAGGAATCTGTCCATTTCTTCTGTGTCTTCTATTCTGTGAGCGTAAAGATTCTTGAAGTAACTATTGATAATCATCTGAATTTCCACTGGGTCTGTGGTCATTTCACCCTTTTCATTCCTTATCGCTTGTACTTGAATTTTCTTTTGCCTCTTTCTGATGAGGTTGGCAAGAGGCTTATCAACTTTATTTTTTCAAAGAACCAACTTTTTGATTTGTGGATTATTTGAACTTTTTTTTTCATCTCAATTGAATTAATTTCTGCTCTAATCTTTATGATTTCTACCTGTCTTTGTGCTCTGGGTTTGTTTGCTCTTCTTATTCTAGTTGTTGGAGGTGCAACATTAGGGTGCTAATTTGTTCCCTTTCTGTTTTCCTAATGTGTGAGTTCATCGCTATTATTTTCCCTCTAAGAACTACTTTCATCGCATCCCATAAATTCCGATAAGTTGTACTTGAATTTTCATTGAATTGTAGATATTGTTGAATTGTTTGAGGGTGCCACATTAATCGAGAATAAGGAGATCTACAAATATGATCAGAAAAATCAAGTCTGAGAGATCTACTTTGACAGTGTGTGAGGGTCATAAAGTCATCCTACATCTCATATCTTTGAATTTGTGAAAATCACCTTTAAGTCATTATTTTCTCAGAATTGCAGTCTCGTACCATTTTAATATCTGAATATTTAAGGTGGAAACAGCATCCAGAAATGCTTAATTGAAGTCCATTTACCTGGCTCATTGATACCTATAGAAAGAATAAAGCACACTTTCTCCTTAACATTACAGGCAAACATTATCTCAACATATAGAAAATAGTATATCTGAGTATGAGCTAACTGTGGACAGTGTCTCTATATGCAGCTCAGATATTCTCAAGTCTTGTATCTTTCAGAATTACACAAAAGTTATTTATAATAATAAATTTGACATAAGTATAACTTTATGACTGTTGGGATGTAGAAAAACACATTGGGATGGAGCTCTAAATCATAAGTCTTCCCCAACAACTCTTTAAAACAGAGAGAGAGAGAGAGAGAGAGAGAGAGAGAGAGAGAGAATATTATCAGTTTCTCTTATGTTCACATGAAGACTCAAGATCTTCTCCACAAACAAATGCAATAGTTCTTTTTCTTTTTTTAAAAAAAAGCTTCACCCAAAAGTAGTTGTTCTCTCTCTCTCTCTCTTTCTCTCTCTCTCTCTCTCTCTCTCTCTCTCTCTCTCTCTCTCTCTCTCTCTCTCTCTGTGTTTTAAAGAGTTATTGGGGAAGACTTATGATTTAGAGTTCCATCCCAATGTCTTTTTCCATATCCCAACAGTCATAAGTTATACTTATGTCAAATTTATTATTATAAATAACTTTCATGGCATTAAATAAAACTGAAAATCACATTATCTTTAAGTCCACACTAGCACATGCAAAATATGCTATGGTATTCCTAAATTGAGACACTACTGTTCTCCATAGAGCAATTAGAAAGATCTTGGTCTTCCTCAGTTGCTTCCAGGCCAACTCTCTTCTAGGTTCTTCCATGTGGGGAAGGTTTTATCTTCCATTTTATCTTCCCTGAAGCAACTATCAGTGAGTATAATAATCTTCCCCAATAACGACTGCCTTTCCTCTAGGGAACAAGTGGCTGAGAAAACAACTTTCTTCCTGCCATAGAACTGCCTCCAATGTGGAATGCTCAGAGATGGACAACAACACTTTCCACATCATTATACAATGCATTTATTTCCTCATTCTCTCATTACCTCTCTATTTCTGATTCAGACTTTTGCCTCAAACTTTATAAAACCAATTTTCCCATTAAAATGTTTTCCTGTGCAAATGATTCAAAAGTTTCCTTGAGGCTTGAAATAGCATTTCGTCCCTTTCCTAGGCATTAAGTTTTCTAACATTCATTGTGAGATTTTTGCATGCATGCAGACTAAATATAAATGTCAAATTGTTTTGCCTGTGAGTCTCCAGTTCCACATCTTGTTTCAAAAATTGCACATCTGTGCCTAAAAATCTACATGGGCATGCATTTGCATTGGTAGCTCATTCAAGTAAGACATAATTTATTATCAAAAACTGACTTGCACTCTGCCCTCATTTTTCCAAGCTTGTCCTCTTTTTTTGCAATGCAAATCATGCGCCAACAAATTTAGACCTCTCCAGCTTATAAACCTAGACATACAACATTAGCTGAAGGCGTAAGTTCAAGGTCTATCTACCTTTCTCTCACTCAAGACTTCCTCACAATATATTATTTGCATTTTTAAATCCTATCATAGCTTTCTCCTTGGAAACATTTGGTTTATTATGGTTTCATACCCTTCTTCATATCTTGTACAGGTATTAAATTGATTCAGTGCATGGAAACCTATTCCTGTCTAGAACACAGTACACCAAATAATACAAATTTATCAAGTATGATAAAGGGTCTTAGTTTTTATGTACTTTGATTTTGATTTTCTAATTTTTTTTCAAACATGATATTATCACAATGGAATACCCTTTTCCGACAAAACTAAACAAAAAAGGTGATACAAATGAATGACCACCTTGTATCTGTATATTCAAAATAGTTAGGATAGATATACAGCTACATTCTCTTAATTCAATGAATAAAAAGATTTGTTCTAATAGTGCTTGTGGATAGGACATCATGTCTGCATCTTGTACAATAAATAACCACTAAGATGACAAAAATTTGCAATGTAATTATCATTGAAACTGTCATACTAATTGGTTTTGAAACTGTCTCATTAATATTTGTTTCTCAATAAAATTATAAAAATAAATAAATAAAATACATAAAAAAGCAAAACAACAAACAGGGTATTATCACAGGTAAGTTCCCAACTTGTGAACATTAGAGTTACCGACTTTCCCAAATCCAAATGGATCTTGCTCTGTGAAGAGTCGTGGATGTGAACAAGTGTGGAGCAGTGGAAGTGGCCCTCTTGTCTGCCTATGTCAGAGCTGAGCGACCCTGTGCTCCTGTACCATGTGATTGCACGCAGTGGGACGGTGCCCCGTCCAGGCTCCGTCCACGCTGAAAGGGGAAATGCAGCGGAGCTGTGGAAGGGACTGCTAGGAAGCATGACGCAACTTACCTTGTGCACTTGGGTCAAAAATGTGCATGACTCAAAGTCACCTACTCCTAAAATGCCTAAAGTTGAAATTTCAAGAACATGTAAAAACTTTGTAATTGTGACATAAATATTCATACATATTTTAGCTATACATTTTCCCTAAATTTAAATAATAATATTTAAGGGCCAGCCAAATAGCTTAATGGATTAAAGTGCTTGTCAGCAGGCACAGGGGCTGGGGGTTCAATCCGGGTCCTGCTGTGCTAGCCCCACCCCTGGGGTGCACTGAGCAATTGACAATGGGCATGGTAGCATGCACCCATAGTCCCAGCTCTTGGGAGGCTGTAAACAGGCAGATCCCTACACGTCTGATCTAGTAGTGAGACCCTGAACACCCTGTAGACCCTTCCCTAAAATAAAAAAAAATTAAAAAAATATATATATACACACACACATATAATGTTTATATATCAAGTGGATTTATTTTTTATAATGTTCATTTTGTAAAGTTTCACTGGGATAATGTTAATATTTGTTTTGTTATATTTATACTGACAATAATGACTAAAATATGTTAAATTCAAATCTTGTAATATTAATGTTAGCACTATCAAAAATGGGTTTTGTTACTTCAAAGAAACCAAAATTTTCCTTATTTATTAAAAATTGTGGAATTGATGGTCATCTAAATACCCTAAAAAAATAAATTTATGTATTCTAAATAGGTGTATTTAGCTAAAAGGTTTTTCTTTTATTGGAATGAAAAGAATATGTGAAATTTCTCTTCAGGAATACTTTCTGATGTTTTATACTGTAGGTTTCAATTTAATGATGCAATTTGTATGTAAATAAATTATAGTAAAAATTTAGAGCAAGAATCTAATTTTAGTAGTGGAAAATACGTTTATATACACGTATATCAGAAAGCAGATTACTAAATATTATAATACACATTAGATATATTCCTGTTTTCTAAATAGGAAAGATGTATTGCCATTAGGATTAAATTCTCCTTCATAAAGTAAAATATAAAAAAAACACTTTGATAGGAAATTTATTCTTTATAATGTTCATTTTGTAAAGTTTCACTGGGATAAAGTTAATATTTTTTGTTATATTTATACTGACAATAATGACTAAAATATCTTAAATTCAAATCTTATAATATTAATGTTAGCACTATCAAAAATGGGTTTTGTTACTTCAAAGTAACAAAATTTTCCTTATTTATTAAAAAATTGTGGAATTGATGGATATTTAAATACCCTAAAAAAATAAATTAAAGACCTAAAAAATTGAAATTATATCAGAAAATGTATATGTTTAAGTTTTTGTGTATATTTGTCTCATTTTGTTGCACGTTCTATGTAAAAATTGTTTTAATAATTTTTAATCATACCATAAATAATTTAGCTATATTACTTCCCATTTATTAATCTAAATATAAAAATTTACACAAGGAATCCTGTGATTGTTTAGTCTTCATGATTTAATAAGGTTTTCTTTTTTTTTCATTTTGAGAAGACAGGCCATGTCTAATTAAATCTCCACTTGATACCTTGTGTTTGTTGGCATTCCTTGGATTAATGTACTGATATTTTTTATAAAATTGAAGAGATTTTAATTAATAATCATTAAAATAGATTTGTTTATTTTTTCTTTCTTCTTATAAATTGTGTTTCTGCTTATGACAAAAATCCTAAAGGGGTTGGGCGTCCATTTTTCTTGAAACTGTGTGCTTTTTGGTTTTTGCAATGAGACATTTCTTCTGTTACTTTGTCTTTATGCTCACTTTAGTTTGGCTTAACATGTTAAGCCAGGTGCCATTTTTCTCCAGCCTCTTAAAGCAATTGTACTATGCAGTCATAGCCCAGTTGCAATAGTTGTTTTATACTTTCTGATCTCTGATTCAGAGTTGTATTTATTATTTCATTGTTAATAAATAGTTTTTGAATTAATTACATGGAAATATCTGACTACCTTCAGTGTATTTTCAATAGCTCTTTTGAGGGTTTTGGTGTTTTGATTCCAACATTCCTGCTGCATATCTTTTGAACTTAGTTACTGTTGAATACTTTAAACACTTATTTTTCTAGGTATGGGCTATATTTTTTTCTATGGATATCTCGTCAGTTTCAGTTGAAAATTAGACATGCAAGATAATGTGGCATTGTAACTAGATTTTATTTTTTATTTTGTTTTTCATTTTAATGAGATGAAAAACATGAAATAGCAATGAAATCATTTCAAAACAGGTAAGTAGTACAGTTACAATAACCAATCCATTATATATTGTTTTCTTCATTAGTTATTCAGAGGACAAGATGTAGGCATGATATCTTGCCTGAATAATATTAGCACAAAACTTTCTTCTCAATGGACTAAGAGAAAGTAGTTGTTTATTATCTGAAAAGGTCCTTTAAAGACTTCTCCAAATACAGCTTCTTTAACTGAAATGAAACACCCATCTCTGACAAAACAATAGAAAGAAGGGGGATATAAATAAAGGACCATTTTATTGTAAAAAAGAAAAATAACATATTTTTCTTGCATATATTTTTTCTTTATATGTATACATATGGATTTTATTTTATTTTTATGGGAATTGTCAATTTTATTTATCTATTTATTTACGGAATTGTGTGTTTACTTTCTCATATACTTTCTTATTTTAGCAATTCACTAGTGCTGTGCTAAATAAAAGACTCTTCTTCCACCCACCACATTCAACTTCTGGCAGTTTTATTTAGTGTTTTGCTATGTTTCTTTAGCTTGTCATTCTACTTCTTTAGGAATCAAAGTTCTGTTCATGCAGTGATTTTAGTCAAAATTTGTTGCAGTCCACTGAACACTGTGGCCTTTTACTCCTACCAATCCACCTTTGTACTGGAGGAAACCTTGAGTTTCAGGCAGCACACACCCTTACTAGATTCACATTTCACTGATACTTTTGCATTCATTCTCGCGCATGTACGTTTGGAGATCTATATGGAGAGTTCACCACAGGCTTGCTTTAGCTTTCATTTTTTTTTAACTCTCCATTTTTCTTCACTAAATTTTTCTGTATACTACCACAACGCTTATCCAAGAATAAATTCCAGACAAATAGCAGCACTGGTCTCCATACCTGTTATGATGGTGTCTAGTTGTCCCCACAGAGCCTCCTGCAGTCAGGACTCTGCTTCCGGGAGTTTGGCATTGATTGTTGGAGTGTGGATGCTGCCCTGCCCTGGGGTAGTAATTTCCATTTCAATGTAAGTATGGGGGGAGAGGCCCACCAGCTGCCTGAGCTGCTGCCACTCCCTTTGCCTTCCGCTCTTTGCAGCCTCCCTGAAAGGTTGCTCTCTGCATTGTACTGCTTTGCTTTGGAGCCAGCTGAGTATGGACCGAAACCTCCACCAACTATGAGCTAAATAAATCCTTTCTTCTTTCATTTTCAGTGTACGGTATTTTGTCCAGACAATGAGAGAAAAATTAACTAAGACAACATCCATTGTGTACTGAGCTGGTCACTCTTTGGTCAGAAAAGCTCCAGAGCTCTACCACCAATGCCTCACTATGTCTCCTTGGCTTTGGTCAAATACCCTAAGAGAGTAAATACTTTTCTAAGTAACAACTGAAGGGATCTGCAACTCACAAAAAGGCCCCAAACACTTGCATTTTCCCATGCTTTGCAGTTTACTTTTCACTTTATTGACTTCTTATGGATGGATTTTATTAGGTAAAATTGTTTTTCATGACAAATTAATCAGCTTTACATTATTTTCTGTGTAGGTCAATTTCTGTGATCTTCATATCACCATTGCTTGATTCTTCCTCCATATACAACTTTCATGGATAGTTTCCTACAGCAAGGAGGAATAACTTTATATTAATAGAATTTTGGACATTCTAATCATTTACATAGATAAATATAAACACATATTTTTTTAAAAAATCTCATATTCAGAGGTAAAGACAATTTCACATTGCTACTAAAATTTCCCACAAACTTAATTCTGAGATACTTAATATTTTCAAATATAAATGTTTATTTTTTTTTTTGTCTCATACTATGTTTAGTGGTTTTTCTACTGAGTCATCTTTAGTCATGGGACTTATTTTATGTGAGGGAATGCAGACACCTTTTATGGCATACCATGGCAGAAAACTTAATGATTGTCTTTTCTCTTTAGTAACCATTTTCTCTTTTTCCTGGTAAGTAAATATTATATCTCAAACTAGAAAATCTGCTAAAACTTGAAATAAAGAATAAAAGATAAGCAAGAACCACATCAGCTAAAACACCAACTCCTGTGTGTTTATAAGAATGTAATTACATGGCTGCTTCTAACCCTAAGAGATACTGACAAACGATGTTTTCGCTGGCCATGTCCCTAATTCTAGTAATGAACAAGAGTGGGAAATTAAGATTTGATTAGAAACAACAACCTGTAATGTACTGTTGGAGTTTCAATTATCCATTTATTTGCTTAACGAATATAAGTGTGGGCTGGTGAGATAGCTCAGTGGCCTAAAGCCCCTTCGTAGGCAAGCTTAGGCAAGCCTAGACACCGACTGGATCCCTGGAACCATAGTCGCACCAGATTCACTTCCCAGGGTGTGCTGAGTTGGAAAACAAAATACAGGTGCATTGATTTTTAACCTTTTGTATATTTTAATTCCTGTTCAACCATGCAATGTAATAAAAGACTGTGCATTGAAGCTGTCCATTTCACATGCAGACTAAGGTAAAACTCAGAACTTGACCCTAATCCTGTTCTTGCCTTCACATCTTTTCATTTCAATTCCTCCTTGTTTGTCCCCCATTTGTCTTTTACTTCTCTTTAAGTTTATATTTATATCAAATAATATACATATATTTTCCAAAGTCAATTATAGCCAAATTTAGTCATATCCTAGATTTGTCTTCAGTGGACAAATAGTTTCGTATATTTTCATTGAGTGTTTTTCCCTAAGAGTAAAATTTTGCAAGTGGCTTGAAATGCCTTAATGAAAAGTAACTGGATTAAAAAAAAAAAAAACTGTATGCTCCTATTATTAGGCTAGCACCTGTGAAAACAATATAAGAATGTTTTTCTAACTCCTAATTGTGGTGACTAGGTTTGTGAAAATACAAATTATTTCCAATGTCATTTTACCTTCTTTCCCATTCATTTATTCTTTTTAAATTTTATTTCAAAGAGAATTAAAAACAATAGAAACCATTGAAATATTTATAAAAGTCAAATTCTAACCATGTCATAAGTAAAATGTGTTAACAATTTTGTGTTCGTTGAGTGTGAACATGTTCCGTAGGATGTTCTACAGGTCTGTGGAAGTGCTTAAGTGTGTAAAGTATTTGATCTATTGGAATTTCTCACCACTGAGTGGAGAATAGTATCAGAGGCATGATTCTTTTTGTGAAGGGGAGTTTTATCAAATGTCGGGAGCAGCTGGCTTGACAGATTGTTCTTGTTTGTCCCAGCTTAGATTTTATTGAACACTTCAGCCTGTATTGGATATGCTATTTAGGCCACCCATGGCATTTCCAGTACCTCTTAAAAGGTCAGAATGACAGCTGCATGGCTGAGATATTCTCTACTGAAAATATTTGTAAAGTGATCAGCCATTCTGCATCTGTCAAATGCTGCTCTGTATTTTAAATGATTTGTAAGAAATTGGAGACCCAGTTCCAGTCTTTACTTTTCCATCTCCTGGATATGGCACAAAACACTTTGTCAGAATGAAGTATATTAATGTTTTCTATATAAAGTTCCTGTGCTGATTAAATATATGGAAATAATAGGTAATTTATTGTATCACACAAATTCACGTCTCTTCAAGATAAGTATAATATATGCTTATATAAACAAACACAGAATTTATTTAAAAAACTAAATAAATCAATACATGAATATTAGACAGCACACACCACGGATAACTTGGCCTTCTTATATGTGAGCTCTGTAGTCATATAAAACTAGCCATTATATAATAATGTCAGCATCTCTTGTCATTATATTAGAAAAAAATTAATATACTGAATTCTGTTGCATATAACACTTTCATCTCAAGATTTAATGAGACAGGTTTAATGAGATGTTTGTTTAATATAACAAATCTCAGAGTATATGACCTCATAAATGTCTATTTATCATGGCTATAACAGAGATGATGGCAAACTTGGGTAGCTGGTTGGAGCTGTGCTTTTTCCTCTATCTGTATAAGTGTTCTGCTTCTCTTTATCTTGTTCTTCCTGGTAGCTCTTAGATCTCTTTTATTTCTACTCAAATTCATTCATCTTCTTCTTTATATTTATTATGCTCTTATTTGTCCACTGATATAAAGTATACCAGAAATTATAAAGTATATATATTTTATGAAGCACTTACTAGGGTTAAGATTCTGAAAGCAGTAAATTATGTTAAATAATTGTGCTTCCAAGTTAATTGTGCTCGCAATTTAGTGACTTAGGTAAATAAAAGCATTGTTTGGAAAAAATACTGTCAGTGTTGAATCTACTCTGTTTTAATGGACTCCACAGATTGTCTGATACAACTTCACTTGAAAAATAGTAGATTAGTAGAAAAAAATAGGAATACATAGTAAATTTAGAGGTGTTCTGCCAGTACTGTATTGATTTTAAATTTTGCTTGATTAAAAAGATTAGATGTTTCTACTTATATAACTGGGAAAGTTGTTTCTTGAAGTTTTATATGACTTTGTATGTATGGGTAATATGCTGTTCATCCATAATCAATTTACATATATTGTCATGTCCTCTGAAAAAATAATTTTTAATTTGTTTATAAGGTTGTTTGCATCTTGTATCTCTCATATTTCAATGGTTTGTGTCAAAAATTGGATTACTTGGGGCCATAGAGATGGCTCAGTAGAATAAGCACTTCCCTGGTTGAATTCAATCCCTCTTTCCACCAAAATAAAAATAATTGAATTACCTTTCTCTTACTGAGCATGACCATAGATTACTCATTGCACTTCATATTTTGCAAGTGAAACAGAAGACATTATTAACTTCTGTACTTGGGGTATAAGGGATAGTAAACAATTATAAATTCTTTTGACTTCTTCCTGTAAAATATAATTTCTAAAATATTTTATTTAAAGTACATGATTATTTTTGCTTTAGAATACATAGCTTATTTTCATTGACACTAATACTGTCCTTATTTCCCTTCTAGGAGGTTATAGTTTTAATAGGTTGATACTTATATTCTTAAAGCTTTATGCTTTTAAACTTCAAATGAATCTGCAATAAGCAATACTAAATATTTATACCTCAAGAAGTTTGGAAATACTGACAGCAGTGCTCTTATTTATTATACAAATGTATTGTAAAGCACATCCTGCAACTTCAAATAATATGCAAATCTGGCAAATATTTGTTCACGTGGACCTAGTAGGATTCCAAAATATTCCGTAAAATAATATTCTAGTGTTTACATGTATTTTGGGAAGAAGATTGTGACATTCACACCAAAGGACCCTATTGAAAAATCTTGGAACAGATAATCCTCTAATGTCTCAAGGCCTTTGCATTTTTGTCTTCAGTAATACTCTTTCTCCACCTACAAGCATTATGTCTTTCCATTAGCATCAAGGTCTCACATAGACACCAGATTTTTTTCCCTGCATTGTCAGACTGAGTCATGAGACCATTTAACCAAGAGAATGTGAACTTATATGAGACTCATCATGAATAACTATTCTTACACACGTTTGTAGTTTAGAAAGACTTTTTGCTCCTATTGTCTTTCAAAAGTAAAGTCTACTCCAGTTTGGATCTATTCCTGGACCACTTAGTAAATAAAATTACTTAAGGAGAAGAATTCAGCACAACAGAGCTTATCTGATGCAGAGCAGAAGTTGATACATAAATCCACAGATGAGAAATAATTATTTCAGTTAAAATACAATGCAATTTGAGGATAAATTTCTTACCACTGAGAAAGAAAAGCTAGAATTTTTAAAGATACCATGCAAAGAGAAAAATAAAATAAAATAATGAGAACGACATGCTTGACTCTACTGATTTATCTTACAACATATCACTTATTTACCTGTTTATTTAATGAATATTTATCATTGTTAGGCTAAGAGTTATTAGTTAATAATAATCATTCCCCAAAAGGAATCAACTATCTACTTGAGCAATGTGCATTAAAATTTTGAAAAAAGAATTTCTATAACGTTTTGATGTTTGTCATTATATAAAGACATCTATAAGTAAATTAAAATTTTGTATTTGTTTCCTCCAATCCAAAGTACTTTTCTGGATTTTATACTATACACTGACTACCTGATGAGGAAAATGTAAAAGTATTGGAAGTGCTGAAACTGTGTTAACTTTGTCCTCGTGCATAACTGGGATGCTTCCTGCCTCCAGAAAAGGGCATTCCCACAATTCCCTATAGAAGTACAGAGAGAGAGAGAGAAAGAGAGAGAGGGAGAGAGAGAGAGAGAGAGAGAGATTGAGATTTTAAAGAAGTCTAATTCAACAACTGTTAGGGTAAACCTGAACTATCCTGAAGGAAGATATTGTGTCCCAGTTATATAGAATAAGTAAATCTGAAACTCCAGACACCATGTAATAGTTTTAGATTTTATATTATAGTTTAAGGATCCTATTATCTCATTTTCTCTATCATTATTACAGATATAGACTATTTACCCAAGGCTACAGGATCTTGGTTTTAAGTTTTGACTGCAAATGATTTTATATAAATTTCTTTTTATTCTTGCCAAATACAGAATCACTGTGTGTCTTTCTGAGTGTTGTGAAACATCGCAAAAATTTCAACAATGTGAAAAACAAGTGCTTTCAACTTTGTTTCTGAATAAAGTAATAGATTTTAGGTGAGAAAAATATTTCACTGTGTACTGGACATTTACTATGTATTGTCACCATATACTCACAAACTGTGTGAAATTATGAACCTAATAAGGGGCCTAACTTTAGTAACCAGGTCTCAGTTTCTCTTCTCTTGTTGCTGGGAAAAAACCTGACACTCAAAATGAAGGAAGGAAAGGTTTATTTAGCTCACATCACAATTACTGGAGGTTTCAGTCTATACTCAGCTGGCTCCAAGGCAGAGCGGCACATGGCAGAGGGCAGCCTTTCATGGTGGTGGCAAAAAAGCAAGAGAAGCCAAAGGAGAGGTAGCAGCAATAATGGCAACAGAGAAAAAGTCTGTCTCTCTTAAATTGCACTCAGGCTTCCTGACCCAGGTTGGGGGAAGTACACACACCCATAATGCTGGCAGTACTAAAACCCACAATCCCAGCCTTGGATCATCCATAATCCCAGTGGATAATGAGTTCATCACAAACTCTAGAAGTCCCCACCCCAGGACCACATGAGGCTCTGGGGGGGGGGAAACTAGACACAAACCTTTACAAATAATTTCATTATATATATATGTATATTTCGCAGCATATATTTTAAGTGTATTAGATGAAAAGACATAGGTATATAAAAATGCACCATATAATCTAACAGACATATCATGAAATACCAACTAAACCACAGAAAGCAATATACCTATGAAAATATATTGCACATCAGATACAATCAGATTCAAATCAAAATTTTTCTAAAGTATAAATGAAAACAAACATGAATACCATAACCATACTTCATTAATAAATAAATTCTTACAGAAAACACATTGTTGAAATCATTACGAGTGAACACAAATTTCTAAGACAATTCATGAAGCTCAGAGTCATGAGATATTTTAGTCTGACTTGGTAGAATACAAAAAACAGAGCAATTCATAATTGCTAGAAGTCCACCCTTCACACTTTCAGAGGCTGTAAATTTCACAATCAGAAATGCATTTAGGCCACCCCAAGTAGTAATTCACATTGGTCTTGAAAACTATCCCTTACCTGTAGACATAGTTTCTGAAAAAAATTCCAAATGTATCAGAAACTTAGATTTCATTTCGTCAACTATTATAACTAACCTATCTTTTCCTAGAAGCTATTGAAAAATGTTGGATCAGTATTAATAATATTGGGAAATTTCTAACTGTTTCTTGCTTCTGTTGTCTTCATTATGCTTCTTTTTACTCATTCTGAAATATTTAACAATTATGATTCAAAAAATGAAATAGGCTTATCTTTTAAGCCCCTTTTTAAAAGCTTGACTAAAATATTTTTCTAAGAATGTGGTATATATTGTTATGTGTTATGATGATTTTACACATACTTTATTTTTGATCAGCTTTTATTAATCGCTTTATTATGAGTCCTCAGAGATTAAACGAGCAACATTATCTGATTCCATCTAAGCCTCATGCATCTTTGAATTTTGCATGACAAATAATGGGCCATTTATTATTCAGGATTACCATGGCTTGTTACTTAGGATTCACCTCTTACAAAGTTTCACTGATAATATTTTAAACAAAATATTTTCCACAGAATCAATTCATGTCTCCAATTTTCATAGAAGTGACAAATAGCAATATAGACTTGTATAAAAGTAAGACCAATCTCGCTTAATATGTAGCAGGATCGTGCTTGTACAGGTACTATCACATTTTTCTTTCTTTCAAATATAAAATTCAGGACATCTACTGAATATAGCAAGGTCTCCATTGTTAACTAAGTTTAAATGCAAAGCAATGAGCAATCTTGTGTTAAACATGTTAAGGGATACCTAGACTTAACACATTGTAGGTGGCCTGTCCAGTTATAATTCATTGCTACCAAATGTTCTTGTTGGCTTCACTGAACAACATGATTAAAAAAATAAAGACTCTGTTAGGACTTATTTACTGCATTTGGAGACAGAGAATTATCTGCCTAGTCTCTTGAGTCTGCACTTCATAAGAAGGTCTAAATTGCTATTGTGGAAACAGTAAGATTCCAACCTAGATGTTAAATTCAACATTATTCACTATAGTGAGAGCAGCCCTCCTTAACGAAAAACCTGTAGTGTGCTCACAGCTGTGGAGGACAGCGAAAATGGGCTTGCAGTCTGTGGAGAATGGAATTTATCTCCTGGTGGAACCTCTGTTGCTAAGACAAATTCTACTGCTCACAGAAAGGAACATGCTTCTTCATGCATAGGAAACAGTATAGTTCCTTCCATTCTACTCCATAGATCTTTCTACTAACTTATTCTTAAAGGACAAAAAAATATATATGTACTGAAAACAGTGGAAGCAAGAATCATAGCTAACTGACAAGTGAGAAAAACAATAATTTTAAAAGAGAAAACAGAGAAAGGTTCTTAGCAGTGTTGATATTTACATGTTCAGTTTTAGGTACTCGTTTTTACCCTTTATTGCTTGAACAGAGTTTGGAACAGTATATGTAGGGCTTTAATGTCTTCTTCTACTGAATTGAGAGTTCTTAACTGGCATGGATGGAAGATGCTGAGATGTCAGTGTTTAAACATCACATGCACTGAGCACATCTCTGACCTGCAGTTCTGATCACCTGCATGAAAGAAGTCTTTATCAGTAAGCACTGCCTCTCTTACAAGCGGTAATAGGAAATACTCATGTGAAAATTTGGGGAAATTCTGTCTCTCTTTCTCTGTCTGTCTTCCCTCACCCTTTCTCTGTTAATTTTCTTCTCTGTAAAAGGGCTTAGAAAAAGTTACTACCAAGGCGCAGGGCCAGGGTCTCGATTCCCAAGCCCGCTGTTGCGGGCCCCTCCTCTGGGATGTGCTGCAACAGCAATTGAGACTGGACATGGTAGTGCACACCTGTAATCCCAGCTCTTGGGAGGCTGTAAACAGGCGGACCACTATGAGTCCGATCTAGTAGTGAGACCCTGAACACCCTGTAGACCTTTCCCTAAAATACAAAAAAAGAAAAGAAACGTCACTACCTTGATGGACCTCAGCTAACAGCAATCATTATTCTAAACAATTTTCCCTTGTAAACCTTCTATTTTTTTCATCGAAGCCAAAATAACACTCAGGGCAGAAGTCTCCCAAAAGCTCGCTTCATGGCAGCAGAACTGAAACCAGGCTGCATCTCCTATTTACATGAGAAGGTGATCTGAAATCACCATGCCCTTTACGAGCAATAATATTCCATAATGCATGCTGGGGAGGTGTACCTAATTCTGGCCTTGAATCAGAGGGAACAAACTTCAAAGTAGACGGAAGACACTTATAGTGTTCTTCTGTTTATGTACATGGGTATGTGTTTTTATGTTGCCATTTAAATAAAAATTGATCCTTTTTGAAATGTGTAAAACCCTAAGAGTTTTGCTTTTACTTTTCAGTATAGAAAAAACTTACCAGCATATGTTTGTAATACATAATGCTTTCATTCACCCTAGGGAGTTAGTACCTGTGCACAGCACATATTCTTCTTCTTCTTCTTCTTCTTCTTCTTCTTCTTCTTCTTCTTCTTCTTCTTCTTCTTCTTCTTCTTCTTCTTCTTCTTCTTCTTTCTTTTTTCTATTTTATTTTAGGAAAGAGTCTCCCTACTAGATCAGACTCATAGCGATTCATCTGATTACAGCCTCCCAAGATCTTGGATCACAGGTGCGTGCCACCATGCCCAGTCTCAATTGCCATCTCAGAATGCCCCAGGAGTGGGGCCGAGACCAGAATGGCAGACCTAGGGATCAAACTCCTGGACCTTGAGCCTGCTTGCAGGCATACATCTTCATTTTATGCACTCTTCCTTCTCCTTCAGTCTTTTCTTTTACATTTTTGCTTCTTTCCCATAATTCCCCACACACTAATGGCATGTATTCTGCCTCTCGTGGTGGCATTTTATTATGCTTGGAGTAGTGTAATGTTAGTAGTGGATGCTCAGACTATTCAACTCCAAGAGGAATGCATTTTCAAAGCTGTAAAGGATGGATCCCTGGCTTAGCTGCTACGCTGGAATCCCTGCCAGATAAATAAGGCAATCTTTTCAGTCTGTTCAGAATCAGATCAATGAAAATTTCAAAAACAGTCTGGATAAAGTAAATCTTGAGGTATGCTTTTCCTGTCATTCCTCTTTATCGTTTAGTGGTTTCAACTTGGCATCCATTCAACTATTTGACGTTGTGCAGTTGATAAAATTCAGAACAGATCATAAGAACCAAAGCTCTAGAGTGAGCTAGAGCTGATGCTATAAATAATATTTTAAGTGCAAAGTGTAAGAACGAAAAGGGTGAAAGAAAAAGGCCTCCACATAGCTCACTATAATTTTAGTTGAACAGAAAACCTGAGTTTCGCTGAGTTCTGTATTTCTCTTGTATGCAGATAAAGTAGTTTTCCTCTTACAACAGATGTCATTAAGAAATTATGTAAAGATATCCTACTCAGATAACACTTTAAATCTTACTCACATGAGGAAATTCCTCATTGTTTTGTTCTGTGATTAAAACTTCAATTATAAAACATGTTACCATATTTCTCTTTGCACATTCAAATATATAAAGATACTTGGAACACGTTAGGACAGTCATTCAGGCCTTAAAATTAATATGTTGGCTGAGGATCATGTTCACTTTTATGCTTGGGTGAGACTCTTTTTTTATGAAATAGGAATTATAATTGGAAAGTGCAAACAACTGCTTGAAAAGTGGCATTAAGTAATAATTGTTTTCTGACTGCGCTCACCAACCATGTTTGTTATATTATGTTTTATGTATCTCACGCAACTAAATAATCCCAACTTACAATTGCATTGTAGTTAGATCATGGACCAAGTAATTGCCTACAAGTACCAGTGTTAATTATTAAATTTCTTGATAAAAGTTATTCATTTCTTTCCTATTGATTATCTAGTAAGAACATGATTTAAGCCATGCTCTTACTGTCAGGCAGGCTTCTATTATAGGAGGTAAATTTTCTTGTTCATATCTCTATCATTTCATTATTCCAGAACATAAACTGCTTTTCGCTGGGGCCGGTGAGATAGCTCAGGCAAGCTTAGGCAAGTGCATGGAGTGTGGTCCGATCCCCAGCACCGTGAGCTGCACCAGTCCCGCCCTCAAGGTGGACTGAGCCTGCCACAGAGTATGGGCATAGTGGTGTATGCCTGTGATCCCAGGGCTTGGGAGACTGAAAACAGGAGGATCACTATGAGTCCCAGCTACATGGGGAGACCCTGTAACAACCAAATACAATAAAAACAAAAGCAAAAAGAGAGACAAATAACTGATTTTCACATCCCTTTCATTACTACAGTGTTGAGATACCTAAAAATATTAAAAATAATTTGCAACATATAAAAAGACAGCATAGCATAACATAATGTAGAGTACATGTTTCACATGTATATTTTGTTTAGGGAAATCAGCATTACTCTATTTTCTACTTAGGCAAAGAATTGCGATTTTAATAAACATTTAAGAGAAAATAACGTTTCACAATCATGTTGGAAGAAGAACCATAGAGTTTATAAACATAGCTTCTTTTTATATTTTGACAAAAATAAAAGAACTATTGTTACCATGGAAATCATAAAATAAATTTATAATGTGTTCATCTGTAATATACTGTCATTTTTAGAAAATTCTTCATATATACCTTATCAGAGAAATATGAATATTGAATCTTATTAAAATGTCATTTTTTTCTTCTACTGTGGACTTCTTTCCTTAAAGTTATTAGCATCATCATAACTATCATTTCAATTATCCACAGGAAGTATTAAACAAGTTTGTGTAATTTTAAATCATGGTTATTTCTAAGTTAATGGAAATATGCATCATGAAATATTTTATTGTGATAGCATGAAAACTGTGATAAAATAATGTTAATTGAATCTCATCCTCTTCAAACTAATTTCAAGAGTTTTTATATCATAGCAGATTTCCACTGAACACTAAAGAACAGGTTTATCATTAAAATTCCATTTCTGTTGTCTTCTTAAATATATAGATCTGATGGAAACGAATGTCATACCTAGGAATATACGTTCATCTAGATACATTGATAAAAATCTCTCTAAAAGATAGAATGAGGCATTAAAAGAAAAGACATGCTATACAGACAAATATGATTTAGTAGAGGAAAAAGTCTTGATTTATCAATGGAGTCTCACAGTATTTCACTAGGTACACCTATAGATACTGTAGTAAGATATCAACTGTATTCCTTTTCTGCAATTGGCCATTATTTTTTATCTCATAACAAAAAAATGAAATTATTAAATAATTATTTTTAAGAATAAATACTCAATGGTGGAAAATTCAGGGAAGTATATATATATATATATATATATATATATATATATATATATATATATACTGAAATCTATTTATTTGCCTACATTTTGAGAGACAGAGACAGACAGAGAGAAGAAGAGAGAGAATCCACTCTATATTGCAACCACATTATTCAACCTTGGAAAATAAGTGGCAAACAGAGAGAAATGTATTATTTCTTGGCGGTTGTAGCTATATGCTCAAAAAGGCAATTGAAAAGGAATAAAATGGCAGTATAATGCCAATTGTCTCAATATGTCCCTGAAACACACAGAGACATCAGAAGAGATGGAAAATCTTATTAGCTGTTCAATGGAGCATGGGGAATGGGGAAAAAAGAATCAAGTTATTTAATATATGGGTACAAATTCTATATGATAAATGTAATAATTATATGTACCTAAGTGTACCAATAAACTTACTCTAAAAATATTTTCTTTTGTTAAAGTTACATATTTTCTATATACAATAAACTGAAACTTAAAGCTTTGTTGCTCATTTTTATTGAATGTAACTTTAAGTGTTCAATTATTGTGATACTCTAGAATCCAAATTCATTTATCTTAATTATAGCAACTTTTAAAATTTCTAAGGTATTTATTATTTTCTTATACAAAAGACTATTTTGTTTTTTTTCTTTTGAGTTCATTGACTGGCAAGACAACTGTGCTTGCCAGGCAAGTGGTAGGCCCCTGAGCCATCTCCCTGGCTCTCAGAAGAGTTTCAAGCTAATCTGTAGAATGCAATATTTTTCACAGTTTTTTTGTCTATTATTATATACTTGGAGCATAAACTCCAGTGGCTGCCTTTAATCAATTATGTTGGTGATTGACCCAGCTCACAAGTCTAATTTTGACAATAACTAAATCCATCCTATAAATTTCATTGTATAAATATCTCTAATGAGAGCACTGTAACACAACTGTGGAACGATTATGTGCTGTTCCTTGTTTAACATTTTGGGTTTTCTTCAACCACCTATTGTTAAATCTGAGAAAGCCAGAATCCGTGGAATATAGCTTTATGACCTTACAAATATTCTGTGATGATCTTTTCTGTCTGGAATAAAGGCATTTACAATTCTTTATATCTGTGTCTTTTTTTGAAAATAAGTATTTTGATTAAAACCACTTAATAGTTTGTCAACTATTAAACACGCAGTAAGAGAACGATTGTCATTGTGGTTATCTGCAAGCTCTAACATAAAAAGGACGGAAATAACGTAACACATGTTGGTGTTTGGTTGACATGTATGGCTTGGAAGAGTTTCAAATTCACATTCTTACAGGAAGTAAGCAGTGATGTAGTGCACGTGAAGTGAAAACGTAGATGGCTATAGAAAACCATAGGTCTACTCCTGAAGATTATCTGCTCCACAAGGCACTGACTTTTCACTTTTATTTGTTTCATGGCTACAAGAAAATGGGCAAAGGCCATTAGTTTCATACTTCTGGCTTACAGGATTATTCCCCAAAATGCGTTTAGTTAGTATTTACATCACTTTAAAAATATTGGTGGCCCTAATCAAGCTGAATCTAACTCTAGCATTAGAGCTTTCAGATTCCTGACTTTTTTTATCATCCTGATGATTCACAAAGTATTTGCTTTTATATGCCCTCTATAGTGTCACTTGACCCACTGTAGCAATATAATTTATGACACAAGCCTGGAGTGCAAATGCCAATAAGCCACAGAAGAGAAACACAATGCAAGACTTTAAACTTTACTGGGCATGGACATAAATGTTACTTTTATGATCTACAGAGATAAACATTATTTTAAACAAACCAGTGGATTGAACAGGCTCTAAAAGACTTGCAGTATTTTAAGTTGGAATACAATGAAATGTAGAAGGTGTTTTTAACAGCCATTATCTTTTCATTCCTTGACAGCACAATGAGGCAACAGTTTTCTAAGCATTACATCTTTAATGTAAATTATTATTTAACAATTGTATATCTTAAAATCATCCTTCTGGATTTCTTTTATTTATTCTCATTTCAATAAATGTGTTTTCATTGAAGTATTATTCAAAGTAGTGAAAGTATAGCTCCTTAGGAAGGTTACAAATGCTTTGGAAAATATGTTAATTTGATTTATGGGATGATTTATATGAGGTTTAAAGTTATTATAACATTAAAAAAATCTTTCCTTTCGATGAACTATGTAACCATTGACTATAATTTTTATTAGAGGAATTAAAACCATACACATAAAATTTTAAATGTGCTATTTAATTTAATTTTGATTGAAATTAGTTTAATCACCAATTGTAGTAAATGATAAAAACAATTATAAATGAATTAGACAAGGTATTTGACCTAGTGAAATTATTGTGAGTCTATATTTTTATATTTAAGATATAATTTATGTAAACATTACAAACTCTATTCATGATTAACTTCAGTACATTCACTGATGCCCACATTTTGTGACAGCTTTATTTAATTGTTCATTTCACCTGAAGGTAAGAAATGTGTTAATTTAAATCGTTATTAATTAATACCTAAAAATTTGTTTTTATTTAGATAATGCATTTATAAACTCTGTCTGTATAAATTGTTATTGTGTCATTCAAAAATGTTGATGCACATAAAGCTTCTGTAATTTTAATCCATTTTAAACATATTTTGCCATTATACTTAACTGAAAAAAATTTTCTTAATCCCAGAATGTAAAATTTTTAAAAAGGGCATTTAAATCATAAGCTGAAAGTGTTTATTCAACTAGAGAACTCCTAGGTATGTTTAGTTGCTTTTATAGTAATATTCTTATTACTCCCAAATTATGAGAATAGAAACAGTGAAACTTTCAACTCAAAAACGGAATGCATTCCTAGAAGTATAAAAATAGACTCAAGCTTTTGAAATGCTGTTCTTTGCAGTGAATATGGGACATAATTAAGATTGCCTCTGTTGAGGGCCAGCTGAATATCTCAGTGGATTAAAGTGCCTGCAAGAAGACACAGGTCCCGGGAGCTTGATCACCGCTGGGCCTGCCTGCAGTGCCAGCCCTACCCCTGGGGAGAGCTAAAATGGCAATGAAGACAGGTCATGGTGGTGTGTGCCTGTAATCTTAGGAGCTCTTAGGAGGCTGTAATCAGGCAGATCACTGTGAGTCTGATCTAGGAGTGAGACCCTGAGCACCTTGTAGATCCTTCCCTAAAATACAAAAAAAAAAAAAAAAAAAAGATATTCTCTGCTATAATCATAGATTTGCTGGTACCAATCCACAAAACACATTTGCAGGAAACAAAAATGGTGAGCTTTTGGCAAGCATGGTGGTACACACCTGTAGTTGCAGTACTTGGGAGGCTGAGTCAGAAGGCTCATTCTTAGATCTAAGCCAGCCTGGGGAATGTAAGCAAGTTCAAGGATAGTTTGAACTACACAGTGAAACACTGTCAAGGAGAGAGAGAAAGAGAGAGGAATGAAGGGAGGGAGGGAGAGAGAGAGAGGGATGAGGTAGGAGGTAGGGAGGGAGAGGGAGAGAGAGAGAGAGAGAGAGAGAGAGAGAGAGAGAGAGAGAGAAGCACTGGAAGATTGATGAAAATCTTTTAAATTTCACAAAAAATAAATTTCTTTTATTTTGCATTGCCAATAAAAGTCAACTATAGTAATTCAATATCCAAACAAATTTTATAGATATATATGTGTGTGTGTGTGTGTGTGTGTGTGTGTGTGTGTGTGTGTGTGTGTGTGTGTTTCTGACCTAGAGTTCCTCACTCCTCACTGTGTTTTCAACTTGAAACGTCTGGTTAGTTGTGCTCACATTTAGGATCAAGCTTATGTATCTACTC
>PVKA01031341.1:0-26355 GCA_004027165.1 Ctenomys sociabilis | reverse complement strand
AAAAAAAAAAAAAAAAAAAAAAAAAAAAAAAAAAAAAAAAAAAAAAAAAAAAAAAAAAAAAAAAAAAAAAAAAAAAAAAAAAAAAAAAAAAAAAAAAACATGGTGCTGGTTTATACCCAGATTGCAAAAGAAGGCCTGGAAGATGAAACAAAGAACCCTTGACAGGACAATGCATGAAGCTGTGTAAGTGAAGCTGAAAGGATAGTGAAGACCCAGGAATTTGGAGATACCAGGAATGTAGAAATTCTGCTGAGTAAAACTGGTCAGTGAACAGAACCAAACAGAAAAGCAATACAGGCTGAAATCTGCAAGACCACGGGTGGGAGGAGGGTGCCCATGCCCTCTGAAGTTACAAAAACCTGCCATTGATGCCATTAGACCTATGGGATTTATTATTTGCCTTGCTAGGTTTCTGGCTTGCTTGGGTCCCATTCCTTCGAGTTTCAGTTTTCCTTTTCTTTTCTTTAGTTTCCCTCCCTTTCCTTCAGTTTTCCTTGCTTACATCCTTTCTATTCTACTGTTCCTTTTGTAAGGGGAATGTTTATCCTATACTGTGGTATGTTAGAAGTATTTTAACTTTGCTTTTAGTTTTTTCAGGGCCTCACAGCCAAGAATTGTGTGGAGTCTAGAGAATTTTACACTTGAACTTCTCAGTAGTACTGCAAATGTTAAGACTTGAGAACTCTTAGAGATGGACTAAATACATTTGATATAATAAGATGAATATGAGTCTCTTGGTGTCAAGGGGCAAAATGTTATGGTTTAGCCTTGTAAGGGTGCTATGCTTATCAGTGGAATCACTGATGAGTTCAAGCTTAATGTTCTATGAGGAGGTGGGACCTGGTTAAAGGGGGGTTCACTCGGGGGTGACATTGAAGAGTGTGTTCTTGTCCTCTGCTGCTCCTTTCTCTCTATCCTGCCTGGCTTCTATGAGTGACCAACTTTCCTCTATCACATCCTTTTTTTTTTATTAATGAAGAAGTTTCACTTTACTTTTCCTTATTAATACATGTTTACATAATGTCTACATTCTTGTGTGGACTTGGTGTATGCACCTAACACATTTTAATTCCTTTTTCATTTTTGCTTCCACTCTCACCCTCTCCATCTCTTTATCTCTCTCTCTCTCTCTCTTTTTTTTTTTTTAGGACATGGTCTACAGGGTCTCACTATGTAGACTGGACTCATAGTGATCCTTCTTACAGCCTGTCCAGTGCTGGGATTACAGGAGTATGCCACCAAGCCCAGTCTCAAAGCTTTCTCAGGGAGCCCTAGGGGTGGGGCCGACATGGCAGGCCTGGGGGATCAAACACCTGGCCCCTGCATCTACCTAAGTAGGTACTTTAATCCACTGAGCTATTTGGCTGGCCCTCTTGATCTCTGTCTAATTTGAGAAAGATCTATCTCCCTACTTCCTATTACTTAACTTTTATTTTCCTTTTTATTTATAATTTGGGTTTATCTCATAAGAGAAACCATGAAATAGTTAAGCTTCTGTGGCTTATATATTTCACTTAACATTATGGACTCAAGGTACATCCCTTTTCCTACAAATGACTCAAATTTATCTTTTTTTTATGACAATAGTACTCTTCTGTAGATAGTACTCCATTGTTTATAAATGCCATATTTTCTTTATCTGTTCATCTGTTGATGTACATATAAGCTGCTTCTAATACTTAACTATTACAAATTATGCCTCTACAAACATGAGTATTCATTGTGTTTCTGCCCTGGAGTCAGCTAGTCATGGACTAAACCCACTGAGACTGTGAGCCAAAATAAACCTATCCTCCTCTAAATTGCAAATTAGTATATTAGCTTTCCATGGATAAGACAAATACAGTATATTTGTATACAAATGTTGTATATTTGTCCTCTCTATGGAAAATATACTCTCACAGCACAGCTAAGTGTAAGCTATAACTTCTAACAATATTTAGAAAGAAAAAATAATCCAAATCATAACCTGTGATCATTCTATAGGGATTTAAAGTTTGGCATATCAACAATTGTTGAAAAATACCTGTTCCATATTATGTCTAAGGCATTTGATATTTAGACAGATAGTGATGTTAAGCTCAACTACTCATATTATAGGGTAATAATATCATTAAACTTCTCCTCTGGTGGGTTAACAACTTAAGTTTGTAGACCAAAACATTAGAGAAAAAGAAGGGTTACAAAGATAGCCAACATTTTGGCCTTAGCCTTTGAAGGTCAGGACTCAGGACATAAGAGAACCTATACTGTAACATTCTATGACTCAATGGCATTCCAAATTTTCTGCTCAAAGAAATTATGGGGCCACAGAGGAAAGTGATTGATGATGTAGGCTATGCCTAAGGAGAGTCACATGGAAAGAAAATATTATCTCAGGCTTTTACAGAGAGCAAATTGGTCAAGCAATGGCTGTGACTCATCCAGATGGCTGCCACTGACAAAAGATCTACAAACAGGATTTCAGGGTAAATCCTGAGGGGATTTGACTGACCTTGTTGAATACAAAAGTTACTTTTCTTGTTATATAGGTCTTGCTTTATCTTGGTCTTAACCATCCAGCAGTAAGTTATAAACACAAGGTATAAAAAGTAAAGCCATACTAATATGCTGAGCTGTATAAGGCTCAAGTCAACAACTTCTGACATTGCCAGTTCTGTGGATAACCTAGTATTATTATGGACTACTGGACTATATTGGATTTTTTTTTTTTTTTTTTTTTTTGCTGAATTCACGCACCTAAAATATTTAAATCACAATAAAATACCTTTCTCTGACAAAACTAAACAAAAATGCAGGATATAAATGAAGGACCATTTTGTAGTGGAAAAAAAAATATATATATACGTATATACAAAATTGTTAGGATAGATATACAGCTATTTCCTCTTAGTTCAATAAGAGGAAAGATTTGCACTAATAGTGTTTAGACAAGATATCATGTCTGCATCTTGTACTCTGAATAACTACTACAAAGAGAACAATATGCAATGTATTAATTATTGTAACTTTCCTGCTAACCTGTTTTGAAACTGTCTCATTGCTATTTCTTTCTCAATGAGATTAATTTTAAAAAACATAACCTGTGATCATGATATGGCTATTAATATCCTCATAAACTAGATGCATTCTTGCTTACTATGAGCCTCTCAGCCTGTTCCATGTACCTAGAGACAGCTTCCTTTCTCCAACAAGTGTCCTCCTGATGATGTCATAGGTATTCTGTCCCAACTGCTATAAACTCCAGAGAAGAAAAGAATTCTCTTCATCAAGGTTAGGGTCCACTTTCAGTTTCATTTTTATCTTAGGTGCTACCTCTTCCTAGCATGACTAACCATGAAAATATAACTTTTAGAGGAAAAACCCCAGGAAAGTGATCTTAACCTCTGATCCGAGAAGACTATCAAATTTAAAATACAGTGTATCACCAGCAATTTTTTTCAACAGAAATTGAATTATTCAGTTTAGACGTGGGTTTAAGAAGAACCTTACGAAAGCCAGGCAAGTCTCTTTGTGTAATTATTGCTTGTCATATCTGTCCTCACATTTTTGTATCCTTTGGACCTCAGTTTGTTCTCCTAATAGCAAGGGCGCAAATAAGAACCTTAACATCTCTACAGAAATAACCAATGAACATGTGTTACAAAGCCACAGACAGGAGAAAACAGTGCTTCTGTTCGCTTATGCATCAGTGTCTACAGGAGCAGAGATTGCACATTCAAATGGAGCACTGTTCTCTTGTCTAAAAAGCTTGTACACTGGGGTAATGGTTACTTTCAGCTTTCTAAGAACAGTGGGTGTATACTTGCTTTAAGTGAGTAGATATGTATTTGTTTAAATTTAAACAGTTGATGTAGTTTTCACAGAAGAGTTTTTACCATAAAGAAATATTCAGCTCTTCCTTTGTATCAGAGAATTTTAAGAGACAGCTACTTTACCTTCTCCTAACCTTAGGGTTTTTTTTAAATTTAGTTCTCTTATATGCATAATAAGTATATATTTTTCCTCTTAAAAATATAAGCAGTACATGTGCTTTTTAAAGAAAATTCCAAACTGCATGTATTGAATGTCGGGCTCTGTGATAAATTTCTAAAATACCTAAGGCATAGCCAAACATGCAGAAAGAAATATAGTCATAGCGAAATATGAAGGAAAAAAATATATAAATCATGAAGCTCCTAAGCAGAAAATGTCAGGTGTATGTACAATTAGCTATAGTGTAATACATGACCATGAACAAACGGTTATAAAAAGCATAAGTAGTGCAATTGTTTAAGCTTGGGTGAGATAGTGAAGCCTTGGAGAAAAAGCATTTGAGCTGGACCCCAAGGAATGGAGTGTAATGATGAAAGAAAGGCAGAAGAGAAGGATATGGGGTGAGAAATAGCTGCTTATTTAATTATTTAACAATACTGGAGATTGAACCCAAGCTCTTGCACAAGGTAGGAAAGGTCTCTGGTATTAAGCTACATCCACAATTTCTTTTTTCTTAAGGCAGAGTTTGCTACTTCATCCAGCCATCCTCAGACTCCTAGGTTTAAGCAATCCTCTGACTGTAGCCTTTCTAGTAGCCAGTAGGCACCATAACATCCAACAAAAGTGACATTTTTTTTTTTGTTTGTTTGTTTGTTTCCTGTGGAACGAGGGATTGAACTCAGGCCCTTGTGCTTGCCAGGGAAGCACTTATTCCACTGAGCCATCTCCCTGGCCCCAAAAGTGACATTTTAAGTAAAGGAAATAGCATGATCAGAGACTCAGATGTATATAGCATGTTCCAGGCACAGCAGGTGCCCCAATTGGCAATGTGTAGCAGTAATGGCAGACACTTTAGAGACCAAGTGCCAAACAGCAACTACAAATCACGTATTCATCGCAATGTACCAACACTGCAAAGAAACTTAAATGCTGAGGTTTTCAGCGTTTGTTTTTTTTTTTTTTCTTTTTTGTTTTTGTTTTTTGAGACAGGCTCTCACTTTGTACTTCAGTCTGGCCTGAACTCACTGTGTAGCCCAGGCTGGCATTGAACTTGTGGTGACCCTCCTGCCTCACTAGACATGTACCACATGCCTAGCTGAGTTTTAGTTTAGGAAAAAAAAAAAAAAAGCCTATATGTTAATACCTTTTGTCTCAAAAGAAATACACTGGAATATGTGTGCTATAAGTTTGCCCCCAGTGGTTAGAAGTCTACAGTGTATTGAACCAAGGGCAGATCATAGAGAAACTCGGAGACATGCTTAGGAATTGAGAGGTTGCTGCAGTGTCAGAACACAACCACTGGAGGTGCTTACGCTGAGAAGTGGTAGATCAGATCTGCATTGGGAAATGATCCCTTTGACGGCAGTGTAAATGATTAAATTAGAGTATGAAGAAATTATTTACTGAGGGAAATCGATTCTGAAAACAATAGGATATCTTTAATGAGGCATCAGAAGCATTCATAATAGGTGTCTCAGCTTTGGATGACAGGCTTGATTACATTCTCCAATTATGGGTTCATGTGCCTTATAGTTCCAGCAAGTCTTCACTCATTATTCTAGCAATAAAATGTATACAAAACAAAGAAAATTAATTCATTTATTCAAAAAATCTATTGTTGGTCTACTGTATTCAAGTTCCTACGCCAACTGCTGAAAGCATTCAAAGATGAATGAAGCCAGGGAGATGGTTCAGTGGCATCAGTGCCTGCCTCACAAGCAAAAGGTCTCAAGTTCAAGCCCCAGTATGACAAAAAAGAAAAAAGAAGAATGAAGCATATTCCTAATCCTCATAGAAATTATCATTCTGTGCAACTTGCAAATTTACATTTACCACATTTATAAAGTATTCAGTTTATGCATTTTTAAGGAAGAGACGCAATAAAGAAAATATACCAAGAAAAGAGGAAATCAGCACAGCCCGTGGTTCTTGATTTATATTGTCAGTTGACTCCTTTTTGTACCAAATGAGATATTAATATTCTTGTACATCATCCACTCTCCCAATTTTTGTGGCTCATATTGTTTCCCTTTCATCAGAGTTTACAATATTCATAACTTTTGACAACCATGATTCCTTTGGTTGTTTAATCTTATTTTGATATGTGAATAGATTCTGTGCATACCACCAGTTATTTTAATATTGCCATCTCTGGGGTTTTCATCCATATCCTGATGAGTGGGAATTTCTTGGCTCAGGGGTGGTTAATATTTACCAGCTACAAAACTTATTCAAAATGGACAATAGGCTTAAATGTAAGACCTTAAACTATGAAGCTACTATAATAAAATTTAGAAGAAACGCATCAGGATGTAAGGAAGGGCAAGGATTTTTCGGATAAGGCACACATACGCAAAAAGACATTCCTCAAAAGAAATGAGAATCTAAAAAGATTCTGACAATTCTCCCTAATAACATTCACTAATTTGTGAAGAAGCACTCTGATTATATAGATAACTATTGTGGAAAATGGAGTGTCTTTCAGAGATATGGCTTCATTTCCTTTGGCTGCATACCCAGTAGTAGGGTTTCTGGGCAGTAGAATATAGTAGTTCTATAGAACAGTAGTTCTATATTTACATCATTGAATTTAATTTCTGTTTTTGTAGTCCTGGGGATCCAACCTCATATCTTCTACATGCCACGCAGTGCTGTACTACAGAGCCCCACCCACCCCAAGCCCCTAGCTCAGTAGTTTTTTTTTGCTTTAATGTATTTGGTTGTTACAGAGTCTCACTATGCAACTCGGACTCATAGTGATCCTCCTGTTTTCAGCCTCTCCAGTGCTAAGATTATAGGGTGTGCCACTGCACCCAGGCACTAGCCAGCTCTGCCCTCCCTGAGGATGGGGCTGGCATGGCCTGTGGTGCCAGGGCTCGAACCATAGTCCCTGCACTTGCCTATGCTTGCCTAAGCAGGCACTTTAGTCCACTGCTATCTCACTGGCCCATAGCGCAATAGTTTTAAGATTTATTTTTTTAGGGTGCCTCCCTCCTATCTCCCATGTACTAATTTACATTCCCACAAACAGTGTGTGAGGAAACTCCTGGACTGAAGTAATTCTCCTGTCTCAGATTGCCACACCTTGAAATTCCAGAAACTCACCACTGTACCTGGATGCTTTTGTACACTTTTTGCCTTTTTAAGAAATACCTATTTGGAAGGGCTGGCTAAATAACTCAGCAGATTAAAGCACTTGCAAGCAGGTGCAGGGGCTGGAGGTTCAATCCCCTGGGCCTGCCCTGCTGAGACTGTAATTGAGACTGGGCATGGTGGTGGGAACCTGTAATCCCAGCACTAGGGAGGCTGTAACAGGCAGATTACCATGAGTCTGATCTAGTAGTGAGACCCTGAATAACCTGTAGACCCTTCCCTAAAATACAAAAAAAGAAAGAAAGAAAGAAAAGAGAAAAGAAATACCTATTTGGGTCAAATGGCTATTTTGTTTTGTTTTGCTTTATTGAAGTACAAATATCAATGAGACAGTTTTAAGATACTTTGACAAGATGGATTTGATAAATTAATACATTGCAAACTGTTTTCATAATGTTTTGGTATCATAGAAGGTGCATACATGATATTATACTTACAGACACTATTATACCATATGTCTCTTATCAGTAAATTAAGAGTGTAGCTGTTTGCCTATCTTATTTTTTATACCTGAAATATATCAAAGATTCAACAATTAATACTTTATACCTTGTTATTTTCCTAGTGGTTGTCCATAGTACTAGAAGCCAACATAATATTCTGTCCAACCACCACTAGCGCAAATCCTGCCCCTCATAGAACCATATAGAAGCACAGCATTATCTATCTCCACTGTACTGTCCATACACACACATAATGATTCTTCCTTTCTATACCCCTTCCTTTGTCTACACCTGTCAAAGATGGGCACTCCATTGTCATTCAACTAACTTAGGTGCCTGAACTCGACAACACAATCCAACACAGTCCAGCACTCCACGACAATAGTGAGTTATTCAAAGAAGTTGTCGACCATAGCCATTTACAGCTCAGCTTAATATTATGGCCCCATGATGTATATTTCATGTTTATACTTTTCTGCTGGATGGTTAAGACCTAGATAGATCAAGACTTATATACCAACACATGAACTTTATATTTCCCATGTGGTCAGTGAAGTCCTCTCAGGGTTTATCTTGTAGTCCTGTACATTATTCTGTAGTTCCTTTGTCTGTGTCATCCATGTGGATGAGTCACGGCCAATGCTTGACCAGTTTGCTCTCCATGAGAGCTTGAGAGAAAGTTTTCTCTCCATGTGACTCTCCCCAGGCACACCATAGAACTTTGATCTATTTCCTCTGTGGCCCCATAATCTCCTTGTTCAGAAAATTTGGAGCTCAACTGAGTTTCATGATGTTGCAGTACAGCTTCTCCTATGTCCTGAGTCTTCACTGACCTTGAAAGGCTAGGGCCAAAGTGTTGGCTGACCTTGTGGCTCTTCTATTTCTCCAATTTTGATCTGTGAAATTAGGTTGCTAACCATCCAGAAGAAAAGCTGATTAGTATCCTGCAGCATATGCTATTCACTTTGCCTTATCTGACTCAATTGATTATAGTTGTTGTGAGTTTCCATTTGTATTTCTGCTTTTCGCTTCTTATACTAGGGAGACCATACCATATTTACACATGTGTGTCTGGTTTATTTCACTTATGAGTATATGTTCAAGTGGCATCCACTTCAGTATAAATGCTTCAAGCTTATCATTCTTAATAGCTGAGTAATACTCCATTATATAGAAATGCCATATCTTTTTCAGCCATTCCTCATCTGATGGACATCTTGGTTGTTTCCAAGATTTTGCTATCACACATTGTGCTGCTATAAACATAGGTACATATATATCACTATGATACAATGTTTTCAGATCCTTTGGGAAAATTCCCAGTAGGGGGATAGCCGGCTTGAAGGGGATTTCTAGTCTTACTCTTTTGAGGAGTCTCCACAATGGTTGTACCAGTCTACATTCCCACCAGCAGTGGAGAAGTGTTCCCTTTTCCCCACAACCTCTCCAACATTTGTTGTTGGTTGATTTCCTTATGATAGCCATTCTTTCTGGAGTGAGATGGTACCTCAGTGTTGTTTTTATTTGCATTTCATGAATGGCTAGCGATGTGGAGAATTTTTTCATATATTTATTTACTTCTTTAATTTTGTCCTCTGAGAAGTGTGTATTCATCTCAGATGCCCATTTCTGAATTGGGTCTTTAAATTTCAGGGCCCTGTTATATCTTAGTTCTTTATATATTCTAGACAGTAGACCTCTGTCTGATTGCTTATTAGTTAGGATTTTTTCAAAATTTGTGGGTTCTTTTCACTCTATTGACAATTTCTTTTGACATGCAGAAGCTCCTTAAGAAGAGTTGATCCCAGTTGTTGATTCTTTCAAGTGCTTCACGTGTGAATGTATGTTTGTTCATGAATTCTTTACCTACCCCTATGTCTTCAAGAGTTTCTCCTACTTTCTCTTCCGGGAGATTGAGTGTTTCTGTTTTAATGTTTAGATCTTTAATCCATTTTGACTTTAACTTGGTGCATGGTGATAGAACTGGGTCAAGTTTTAGTTTTTGGCATGTAGAAAGCCATGTTTTCCAGCACCATTTGTGAAAGAGGCTATCTTTCTTCCAGGGAGCTTGTTTAGCCCCTTTGTCGAAGATCAGATGGCTGAGTGTGATTGTAGATGCCTCTGCATCTTCTAATCTATTTCACTGATCCTCAGGTCTATTTTGTTGCCAATACCATGCTGATTTTATCACAGTGGCTTTGTAGTATAATTTCAAATCAGGAATTGTGATGCCTCCTGCCTTGTCTTTATTGGCCAAGATTGCCTTTGCTATTCTAGGTCGTTTGTGGTTCCAAATAAATTTTAGGATTGATTTCTCTATATCTGGGAGGTATGTTGGTGGCAGTTTGATAGGGATTGTATTAAATCTGTACAGCAATTTTAGGAGTATGGCCATCTTCACGATGTTGGTTCTTCCTATCCAGGAGCATGGAATATCTTTCCATTTTCTGAAATCCTCTATAATCTCTTTTCTTAGGGTATTGTAATTTTCCATGAAAAGATCTTTGACTTCCTTGGTTAAGTGAATCCCAAGGTATTTCATTTTCTGCGATGCTATTGTGAAAGGTATTGTTTCTATTGTTCCCCTTTCAGTGTGCTTGTTATCTGTGTAGAGGAATGCTATTGACTTTTTAGTATTGATTTTGTATCCTGCTATGCTACTGAATTTCCCTATCAGTTCTAGTAGCTTCTTGGTGGAATTTTTGGGGTCTTCCAAGTAAAGTATCATGTCATCTGCAAATAGTGATAATTTAACTTCTTCTTATTCTTATTCCCTTTATTTCTCCCTCTTTTCTAATGGCTGTTTCTAAGGATTCCAGCACTATATTGAATAGGAGGGGTGATAGAGGACATCCTTGTTCCCGATTCAAGAGTAAAAGATTACAGTTTTTCCCCATTTGGGATTATATGAGCTTTTGGGTTGTTATAGATGGCTTTTGTCAAGTTAAGATAGAATCCATCTATTCCAATTTTCTGTAGGACCTTGAACATGAATGAGTGTTGGACTTTGTCAACGGCTTTCTCAGCATCAATTGAGATGATCATGTGGTTTTTAGATTTCAGTCTATTAATATAGTGTATTACATTTATAGATTTTCGAATATTGAACCATCCTTGCATCCCTGGGATGAATCCTACCTGGTCATGGTGTATGATCTTCTTGATGATTTGATGTATTCTATTTGCCAGGATTTTGTTAAGTATTTTTGCGTCTATGTTCATGAGGGAGATTGGCCTGTAGTTCTCCTTTTTGGTTGCGTCTCTTCCTGGTTTTGGAATCAGTATTATACTTGCCTCCAGAAATGATTTTGGGAGGACTGTTTCCTTTTCAACTTCATTGAAGAGTTTGTGGAGTGTGGGGATTATATCTTCCATAAATTTCTTGTAGAATTCAGCTGTGAATCCATCAGGACCTGGACTTTTCTTTGTCAGTAGGCTTTTTATTACCTTTTGTATTTCTTTGGCTATCGGCTTATTGAGAGTTGTTATATCATCTTGATTCAGTTTTGGTAATTTGTACCTTTTGAGGAATCTGTCCATTTCTTCTGTGTCTTATATTCTGTGAGCATAAAGATTCTTGCAGTAACTATTGTTAATCTTCTGAATTTCCACTGGGTCTGTGGTGATTTCACCCTTTTCATTCCTTATCACTTGTACTTGAATTTTCTTTTGCCTCTTTTTGATGAGGTTGCCAATAGGCTTATCAACTTTATTTAGTTTTTCAAAGAACCAACGTTTTGATTTGTGGATTCTTTGAACTGTTTTCTTCATCGCAATTGAATTAATTTCTGCTCTAATCTTTATGATTTCTTCCCGTCTTTGTGCTCTGGGTTTTGTTTGCTCTTCTTTTTCTAGTTGTCGGAGGTGCAACATTAGGGTGCTAATTTGTTCCCTTTCTGTTTTCCTAATGTGTGAGTTCATAGCTATGATTTTCCCTCTAAGAACTGCTTTCATTGCATCCCATTAATTCTGGTAAGTTGTACTTGGATTTTCATTGAATTGTAGATATTGTTGAATTTCTTGTTGAATTTCTTCTGCAACCCATTGATTGCTGAGTAGGGTGTTGTTTAGTTTCCATGAATTTAGTGGGTTTTTCGGTTTCTTTTGTCATTAATTTCCAGTTTCATTGCATTGTGGTCAGATAGTATGCATGGGATAATTTCTATTTTCTTGCATATACTTACACATGACTTCTGGACTAGTATGTGGTCTATTTTGGAAAATGACCCGAGTGCAGCTGAAAAAAAAGTGTATTCAGCTGTGGTTGGGTGGAACACTCTGTATATGTCCACCAGGTCCATTTGTTCCAAGCTCTGGTTCAGTTCTGCTACTTCCTTGCTAATTTTTTGTCTGGTTGTCTTGACCTATCTTTTTGAGATAAGGGGGTGTTAAGGTCTCCTGTTAAGATTGTGTTCTTAGACATTAAGTTTTTCATGTCCCTTAAGATTTGTCTTACATAGTTGGGTGCTCCTGTGTTTGGTGCACAAATATTTATGAGTGTTACTTCTTGCTCTTGAATTTTTCCCCTGACCAATATATAGTGGCTTTCTTTGTGTTGTTTGATCATTCTTGGTTTGAAATTGAGACTGTCTGAGAACAGAATTGCTACTCCTGCTTTTTTTCTGAGGTGCTGGGGCATGTAGTATTGTTTTCCATCCTTTGACTTTGAGCCTATGAATGTCCTTTTGAGTTAAGTGTGCTTCTTGTATGCAGCATATTGTTGGATTTTGTTTCCTAATCCACTGTGCCAGTCTATTTCTCTTAATTGGAGAATTGAGTCCGTTTACATTGATGGTTATAATTGAAATGTGCTGACTTATGTTTGTCATGATATTTACCTGGTGTTTACTCCTTTGTAACCTGTGTTTAATTGTCTGTCCTGTTTAGTGGGTTCCTTCCATTCTCATTCATGGAGTTCTGGTCTTTCTCTAGAACATCTTTCAGCAGCCTCTGAAGGGATGGATTTGTCATCATGAAATTCTTTAGTTGTTCTTTGTCGTGGAAGTATTTCACTTCTCCATCAAACTTGAAAGAGAGTTTTTGCAGGGTATAATAGTCTGGGCTGGAATTTGTTTTCGTGTAGGACTTGAAAAACTCTGCTCCATGCTCTCCTTGCCTTCATTGTGTAGAAAAGTCTGCTGTAATTGTGATGGGTTTTCCTTTCAACGTGAGCTCCTTCTTCTCTCTAGCGGCTTTCAGTATATTATTTTTGTGTTTGGATTTCTTGGATCTTAACTCATGTCCAGCTGGGCTGGGATGATGCGGGCCGGCGGCAGGGCAGACACCCGCCAACCCCCCCCACCCCCCACCCCCCACCCCCGCGAAGGAGTGGGGGAGGAAGAGGGAAGGGAGGGCGCCCACAGGCCGCCAATGCCACGCGTGGGCCCGGCCCCACTCCCGTCCAGATCCAACTGCGGGCGATGGCCAGATATGGGCCCGATGCTCCAGCGCCATCCAATTTCAGGGCTAGTTGATTTGGCAGGTGAGTTGTTACACACTCCTTAGCCTTAAATGGCTATTTTAAATTAGGTTATTTTAGCTTTTTCTGCTATTGGGTATTTGAGTTGCTTATATACTTGGAATATTAATTCCTTGTCACACATACAATTTGCAAATATTTTCTTCCATTCTGTAGGGAGTTCTTTCTCTCTGTTGACTGTTTCTTTTGCAGGCAGAAGCTTTTTTTGTTTTTTGAGACAGGGTTCCATTACGTACTTCTGGCTGGCCTTGAACTCACTATGTAGCCTAGGATGGCCTAGAACTCATAGAAGATCCCCTGCCTCAGCCTCCTGAGTACTTGGATTACAGGTGCGCACCACTATACTTGGCTCAGAAGCTTTTTAGTTTGAGGTATCTTACTTTTTTCTTTTATTACCCGTGTCTTTGGGGTCTTTAAAAAAAAAAATCCTTGCCCATTCCAATGTCCTGAAGCATTTTCCCTGTTTTCTTATAGTATTTCCATAGTTGAGATCTTCCATGTAAGTCTTTTATCCATTTTGAGTTGATACACTCAAAATGGTTTCATCCATTTTTGTACTTGGTAAACATTAGCACTATTTTTTTTTTTTTTTTTTTTGGATTAGAGTTTTGCTATGTTGGCTAAACTGGCCTTGAATTTCAGATCCTCCTACCTACAACTCCTTATGCCTGGGGTGACAGGTTTGCACCACCATGTTCAGCTCTAGCAAAGGAAATTATCGAAGACACAATTCAGGAAAATTTTATACAATAAGGGCTATGAATTTCCAGATTTAGAGCACTTATTAGGTGCTGAGCACAGGAAATAAAAATAAATCTAAAGTTTGCAGACAAAAAATCAGAGAAAAAGAAGGGCTTCAAGGAGAGCCAACATTTTGGCCCTAGCCTTTCAAGGTCAGTGAGGACTCAGGACATAGGAGAACCTGTACTGTAAAAACATGTTGTATCCCAGATTTTCTGATCAAGGAGAATAGGGGGCCACAGAGCAATGTGATCAATGATGTAGAGTGTGCCTAAGGAGAGTCCCATGGAGAAAAAATTCTCAGGCTTTTGCAGAGAGCAAGCTGGTCAAGCAATGGCCATGACTCATCCACATAGATGACGCTCACCAAGGATCTACAGACTCTGGTATAGAGTTTCCGGTTAAATCCTGAGGGGATTTGACTGACCTCATCATATACAAAAGTTACATATATAGGTCTTGTTATATAGGTCTTGCTTTATCTTGGTGTTAGCCATCCAGCATAAAAGTTTGAAAATGAAGTATAAAAAGTAAAGCCACATTAATATGTTGAGCTGTGAAAAGTTCAAGTCAACAACTTCTGACATTGCCAGTCCTATGGAAAACCCACTACTATTATGAACTACTGGACTATATTGGGAGATTCTGCTGAATTCAAGCATCTACAATATTTAAATGACAATGGAATGATCATTTCTGACAAAACTAACCAAAAAAGTGGGATGGAAATGAACGATCCTTTTATATCTGTATACTCAAAATAATTAGGATAGATAAACAGCTCCATTCTCTTAATTCAATGAATACAGGGGTTTGTTATAATAATGTTTGGGACAGGATATCATGTCTGCATCTTGTACAATGAATAACCACTAAAACAACAATATGCAATGTAATAATTTTTGAAAATGTGCCAGTAATTAGTTGTGAAACTATCTCATTGATATTTGGTTCTCAATAAAATTATAAAAAAATAAATAAAACAGGCAATGAACAAATAAAAAAGAAAGGAAAAAAATAAAAAATAAATCCACACTTGGACATATCACTATAAGATTTCAGAACATAGAGACAAAAAAAAAGGGAATAGTGAAGCTGAAAAGAGAGTAGACTAGTGATACAGATTCTAAGGAAAATGACTTTGAACCTCAGATTCTATTTTGAAATACACTACCATTAGGTCAAAAGACATTTTAGATACGTAAGTTCTCCATAAATGTAGCTTTTATACATCCTTTCTCAGGAAGCAGTCAAGGGATGGGATTCTCTAAAAATGTCAGATCAAAGAAATAGAAATGCACGGTAGAGGGGAGTGTGGTGGTATACTCTGGTGATCCCAGCACTGCCGAGGTTGAGGCAAGAGGATAGTTGTGAGTTTGAGGCCATCTTGGGTTACATAGTGAATTTAAGGAGATCCCAGACTAGGAAGTAAGATTCTGTCTCAAAAAAGAAGGAGGAGGAGGAGAGAGAGGAGAAGGAAAGGAAGAGACATGTAAACTGTAACATGTAATATGTCTTCAAGTATTCAATGCCTGACTAAAATTTTGCTTTCTAACCCTCTGACATAAAGATTGGCCATTGATTTGCATTGAACAATGGAGCAGAAATGGGAATGATGGATGTATTGTTCTTTTCTCAGCCAAAAGGCTGTTGTAGTCAGATGAAGATTTCCTCTCTGCTCTTGGGAAGAAGCCTTCATGGAGCTAAGCTGCAGCCAAACCATGATGATGTCTAATGAAAGGACTAGATACTTCCTTTTCTGTAAGCCACTGATATTTTTAAATCATTACTTCAAAAAGGCATAAAAGTTGAGTAATATACGCGGGATCCTAAAAATGGAAAAAGATAACATAGATACTCAGAATAATCAAGTTACTAAGCTTGATCCCTGTATAATAGCTGTACTGCAGGTGTGGAGAAGAGCCATGAGCAGCATGGAAAAAAAATCCAGTGGCTCTCAGAGCATTCCAAGAAGATAAAATATACAGACGACTTGACATGTCTTCTTGTATTTAGAAGAAATGCATTCTGGGGGAAAATTATGAGTTGCTGATAACTTATTAAAACAAAGACAATGAAAAATAAAAGTATTTATTAACTCCGGGAAAACCAAAAATGTTGTATAAGAAAGGAAAAGTAGTCATACTGCTATGAGATTAGGCATGGCAAAGCTGGACCTGCTAATTACAAGTTCTCAGACACATATGCAGAGCAAGACCCCAAGTCCTGCAGGTGGATAACTCAAGAGAAGTTGAGCAGGTTTTCAGTAGAGTGGCCTACACTGATGTCAATCTGAGACAAGCATGGCCTTTCAGGACACATACGGAGAAGTTCTCATGGGGTTCCTCTAGATTTAAACAGCATAAAAGGACACATCCACACTGTGAAGGCTTTGCTGTCATACCTTTCCATGGTAGCTCATGATGGATTTCCTTAAATTGTATTTAAAGAACTTCCAGTGAGAATGGAACAGACCAATTACTACCACTTCTTCAATAAACCAATGAGGGAAAGCGTGGGAGGACAAGCCAGCTGCCAGCCAATGTGATGGGTGGAATCTCTCAAGGGAGGCAGCCTTGGCCCTAGCCTGTGAGGGCTCTTGGCAGGGGAGATACCATGATCGCAGCATGTACTTTTATTTTTTTTCTCCTACCCTGTTTTTCTATTTACTCAGCCCAGTCATGCTTTGCAAAGCCAGTTTTTCTCCCACTCTGCACTTTTGTTTTCTTTGTTTATGAGATAGTTTCACTACACAGCTCAGGATGGCCTTGAACTCACTATGTAGCCCCGTCTGGCCACAAACTTGTAGTGATTCTCCTACTCCACCCCCAAAGTGCTGGGATTAAAGGTGTGTTCCACCACACTTGGCTTTTGTTTTCTTGAATAAACTTTGCCACTGCTATTTTTCTTATTTCATTCAATTCTTAACCTGGTAATATTTAGTTGCTGAGCTGCTTTTTATGGGGTAACAAGTTACCCCATAACAATATTGTTAGTATGTATGCATTGACCCTGTCATAATAGTATGCATATGATTGATTTAACCAACATCATAATAACTATATTAGGGAAATGAATAGAAAAGTATATATGTGTATGATTAAAGTAAGCTAACCACTGGGATAAATTAAAGGAAATGTCTTTTATGGGTAGCACCTACATTTTTTTTTAAATCAAGAAGTAGCTATGTAAGCATGATATTAAGACAAATACCAAAGAAACAGCTAAAATAGCTGAAAGTTTTTGTAGGAAACAGTAATAAAAGTCAAGAATTGGGGCCTAGAGTGACACATGGTGGTCAAAGCCTGTAGTCCCAAGACTTGGGAAGCTGAGGCAGGAGGGTTGCTGTGAGTTTGAGGACAGTCTGGTTACATAGTGAATTCAAGGCCAACCTGAACTAATGTTAAGACCCTTTCTCAAAAAACCCAAATCAATCAATCAATGTAGCTACTAACTACATGCTACAATGTGCACATTTGGTAACTCTTTCCTTGTTCTATTAAAAAACATGAACTAATTTTGGCCCACTTTAATGCACTCAACAGGAGCAAGCAGACCTACACCCACAGAGCAGGGCCCACCCCCATGTGAGAAAGTAGGCCTGAAATAGGAGGTAGGGGTAGGCTAGGGAAACAAGTGGGACCTGTCATTACAAGATCCTAGGATACAGTCAAATAATCCCCGGGGTCCTATATGTGGAAGGCTCCCAGGAGAGGTGGATGACATATAAAGACACAGACCCCATGTGGAGCCTGCTATCATAATTCCTCACAGAAGCCTCGCTTATTTTTCCTTTTATCTTTTCCTCTCCTTGGCCCAAGTTTGCTCTGCAGAGCCAGTTTTTCCCTTATCTCTTTATCCCTCATATTTCAAATAAACATTCAGTGCCATTTTAGGCTTATTTCATCCAAATCTTTATTTGAGGCAAAAGGACATGACTTTTAATTAGTGATCCTTTGTTTTTGTTTTTGAGAAAGGGTTTGTTATGTGGTTCAGGCTGGCCTTGAACTCATGGCCATCCTCCTGTCTCAGCCTCCAGAGTGCTGGGATTACAGGCATGTGCCACCATGCCTAGCATCTCTTCCCTCTCAGCTTTCTTTCATTTCTTGTTTTTGCTTTTTGTTTACCTTTCATCTTCTTTTTCTTCTTATTCTTTCTCAGAAGTGCTCTCTGGCACTGTACGTATTCCTTCTTTAACAACTGAGTTCTGCTCCTATCACTATGTCATTAAATTAAATGGTCACTAAATGAGGAATTGGATATAGTATGTGCATGGCAACATTCAGAATGAAGAAATGGTCAAAGGAAACTCCAACTTGATGTCTTTGCTTTTATTTGCAATACTTTTACATGCAGTAGTATAAAGGATAAAACAATAAAACTACAGTATTATACTATACAATGAACAAAATTACAGTGCTGAACAAGGTGTACTGTTCAAAAAGATATTGAGGCTCTATAAACAAGATGCACAGAACTATGCAAAAAAACATGGTTCATAAGTCTAGTGATGGGATATAAGTTCAAACAGCTGTTAAATAGGTAGCTTGTAAAATTAAGAATGTCTGTGTCAACTTTCTTTTACTCCTCAATAAGATTCCCAATCTCATTTTTCTCTCCTTTTGTATCCCATTGATCAAGCTTTCAAATTTTGTTTTTTTCATTCTCTGGATTCTGTTATTGTGTTTTTCTCTTAAGACAAAAGACATTATGTATGAGTTGTTGTTCTTAACTAAAACCTCAGTAATCAGGCTTAATTACACTGTTGGCATTTGGCAATAAATTTGGCATTTGGCAATAAATAAGGGTGTTTTGGTGACAGTTTGACATTCAGACTCTACCATGTTCACCATCATTGGATAAACATCATGAATCTCTAGATAGCCAGTTAATTTTACACAATTGCTGTTGAATATTGTCCGACTGTTAGTAGAGGCAAAGTTGTTCAATTTAGTAGATGCTTACTGTAAGTCAATATTTGGTTTGTCTTCATGCTCATACAGTAATTATAGATCTCTTTGCTTAAGAACGATACAGTACTGGTTCTTGGTATTTGTCAGTACACAGTTTGTATTTGATACTTTAATTGATGCTGAATTATTACTATAGCCAAGGTGACACAGTTTTGTCACTCATGCTATACAATGAACAAAAATTACAGTGCTGAACAAGGTGTACTGTTCAAAAAGATATTGAGGCTCTATAAACAAGATGCACAGAACTATGCAAAAAAAGATGGTTCGTAAATCTAGTGATGGGATATAAGTTCAAACAGCTGTTAAATAGGTAGCTTGTAAAATTAAGGTTTTCTTGGAATGCCAATGCCTGGGTTACCTTTGAGTCACTAACATTACCCTGATCCATTCCTGGTAAATTGGTAACTAGGCCAAGTATGCAGCAATCTCCCATCCCAAGTAAATAGAGGTATCTGGATCCTGGCACAGACGCACAGGCCAATAGTAAGCCACACCCAGAGGACACCAATGAAAAGAGGTCATTGGACTAGAAAAGAGAGTTTTCCTATGTCAACCCTGAAACTTCAACACACACACACACAAAAAAAAAAATAAAAAATAGAAACATGAGTAAATAGGCAACAAAATGCCTCCAAAACCTTAAACTCCCCTAAAGCTAATCCCATGGGGCAGTAACAAAAAGCTATACCCCCAAACAATTCTAAGTGTCACAGGAAGGTAACAAGCAGAACAATAAGCATTTGCCAAGCTCACAAAAGATATAAGTAGTAGAATACTGGGCCAAATAAACAAATAATCAGCAAGTCTACAGGAGACTCTAATAAAAAGCTAACTGAGGAAAAAAAAATGCAAAACATAAATGACAAGCATAGAAAATGATTAGAACCCATAAAAGGCTCCAAACTGAAATTCAGAAAATTATTCTATTAAAAGTATAGAAGACAGAAGTGACCAGTATGAGGAAAGAGTATAAGAACTAGATAGAAAGCTTTTTCTTTGTGACTGGTTAATAAGAGATACATTAAAAACAAGAAGACATGGAAAATTTATCTAACAGCTCCTACATGATTTGAATGATACTAAACTAAGATTAATTGCAGTTAGCAAACTACAAAACAATACAAGTGACATTATCAAAACTGTTAACTGAAATAATAATAGAAGAGTTTCCAAATAATATAAGCAACATAACATACAGATAAATTGTGCATCTAGAACCCAAAGAGTCATATTCACAAGAAAATCTTCTCCACAGCACCTCATAGTCAAAATACTGGAGATCCAGCACAAGAACAGAATTTTAAAAGCCATTACAAGCTGGGCGTGGTGGCGCAGGCCAGTAATCCCAGCACTCGGGAGGCTGAGGCAGCAGGATTGTTGTGAGTTCGAGACCAGCCTGACCTACAAAGTGAGCTTAAGGCCAGTCTGAACTGCATAATGAGACCCTGTCTCAAAAAGACAAAAAAAAAAAAAAAAAAAAAAAAAAAAAAAAAAAAAAAAAAAAAAAAAAAAAAAAAAAAAAAAAAAAAAAAAAAAAAAAAAAAAAAAGCCATTACAGAAAAAGCAACAAGTGACTTATAAAGGAAAACCCATTAGAATTATAGAAGACTTCCCAAGAGAAACGGTAAAGGTCAGGACAGTTTGCAGTGAAATGTTTCAAGTCCTAAAAGAAAACAATTTCCAACCCAGGTCGATCTATCCTGCAAAGCCATTTTTCAAACTTGATGGAGAAATAAGATGTTTTCAGAATAAAGAGTATTAAAAGAGATTTATGGCCGCTAAACCAGCATGCCACAAAATTCTCAATGATATCTTAGAAAGAGACGATGAAACTAGCAATATCAAGGGGTCTAATAGAACGAATACACCAGGTATGACGAGCATTGACGTAAAAGGGAAATGTAGGGAATCAGCATCAGGAAAATAAGGCAATGACAGGATTAAGTACCTATCAATGGGAATGGTCTATTCTCCACTCAGAAGATACAGGCTGACAGAGTGGAGCAACAAACAAGAGCCAATGGTATGTCGTATACAAGAAACATATGTAACCCAAAAAGAAACTGATAGACTAAAAATCAAAGGATGGAAAACAATACTCCAAGCAAAAGAGATCCACAAAAATAGAAAGTTGTAGCTAACCTATATTCAGACAAAGGGAACTTAAGTCAAAACTTTTCAAAAGGGCAAAGAAAGTCACTACACATTGGTTAAGGGAACACTCTAACAGGAAGAGATAACAATTACTAACATATATTCACCAAACAATGGTGCACCCAACTTCATAAAATAAATATCATTGGATATATAAGACTAGGTGAGAAAAAAAGACTAGATGAGCATGGGGCTAGGAAGATAGCAGCATAAGTGCCTGCCTGGCAAGCACAAGGTCCCAAGTTCAATCCCTGGTAACAAAATACAGAGAGAGAGAGAGAGACAGAAAGAGAGAGACAGAGAGAGAGAGAGAGAGAGAGAGAGAGAGAGAGAGAGAGAGACAGAGAGAGAGACAGAGACAGAGACAGAGAGACAGAGAGAGAGAGACAGAGAGAGAGAGAGACAGAGAGAGAGAGAGAGACTAGATAAGTGTAAACATTAGTGAGGAATCTTGATTTGCCTCTATCACATATACATAGGGGCCAGGATATAGCTCAATGGCACAGCACCTGCCTGGCAAGCACAAGGTCTTGAGACAAAAAAACTCAACATACAAATATCAAAGTTGAACAAAACCTTTAAATAAATGGCCTTATTAGATAACTACAGAATGTTTCAATAGAAGATACATTCTTCTCAGCAGCACATGAAACTTTCTCCAAACTTGACCACATACCAGCTAACAAAACAAGCTTCAATAAGTGTAAAAAATATTGAAATTTTACCATGCATATTGTCAGCTCATAGCGCAACAAAATTAAAAATAAATTACAAAATAAAACATTGAATGCATGCAAATATATGAAACCTAAATTATATACTTTAAATAAGCAATGGATTACAGAATAAATCAAGGGAAAAATTAAGAACATTTCTAGATCTACAAAGTGCAGTACAGGGTTACAGGATAAACCCTCAGGGTACTTGACTGACCTTATCTGATATAATTTTTTGTTATATAGGTCTTTTTTTCAACTCAGTCTTAACCATCCAGCAGAAAGGTATATAAAGATATAGGTCTTGCTTTAACTTGGTCTTAACCATCCAACCGAAAAGTATAAAAATGGAGGTATATAAAATAAAGTCATATTAATATAATGAGCTGTAAATGGCTCAAGTCAACAACTACTGTGGATAACACACTTCTACTGTGGACTACTGATCTGTATTGGATTGTTTTATTTTAAAATATATATATATATTAAAAACCATTACAGAAAAAGAAAAAAATATATATATATATAATTAGTCATCCATGTTTTGAAAATCTGCAACATATGTATCATTGTATGTTACCCTGTTTATGTCATTTTTTTCTCTTTGTTAGAACTAAACAATATATACTGGCACAGCACAGAAGTACTTAGGGGCACAATGAAAGCAGTCATAAGAGAGAAGTTTATACCTGTGAATGTGCACATCAAAGAAAAAGAAAAGACTGAACCCAAATAAACAGTCTAAAGATGTACTTCAAGGTCCTAGATAAACAAGAACAAGTCAGCCAGGCATGGTGGCTTATGCCAGTAATCCCAACATTTAAGATGTTGAGGCAGAAAGATCACATGAGTTCAAGATCAGCCTGGACTACATACTGAGCTCATGGCCACCCTGAACTACACAGTGATATACTGAAAAAGAAAAAGTACAATTCAAGCCCAAAGCTAGTACAAGAAAGGAAATTATAAAGATCAAAGCAGAAATCAATGAAATTCAGTCCAAAAAATAAAATTGGTGATTCAGAGTTGATTCTGCAAAAGAATAAACAAAACAGCCAATCTGACCAAAAAAAAGGAGAATAACCCAAATCACTGCAAGTAGAAATAAGAAAAGTGAAGTCACTAAAGACACTGTCAAAATAAGAAACAATATTAACAATTGCATTGCAAACCTTTGCACCTGTAAATTGGACAATTCAGAAGAAATGGATAGATTTCTAGACACATGTGAATTGTCCAAATTGAACCAAGAAGATTTAAAAACCCTGCAGACAATAAAATTGAAGCAGTAATTTAAAAAAAAAAAAAAACCTACAAACTAATATAACCCCAAGTCTGGATGATTCACTGCTAAGTTCTAAAAGTTTTAGCAATAATATTTCTCAAGCTTTTTAATGAAATTCAGAAGGAAGAAGAGCTCTCAAAGACATTCCCAAAAGTTACCATTATTTTGATAGTTTCTGAAACCAGACAAAGATCTAAGGAAAAAAGAGAATTACGGAATAGACCAATTTTTTTTTTTTTGAGATAAGATCTTGCTCTGCAGTTCATGATGATCTTGAAATCACTTTGTAGCTTCAAACTTGCAGCAGTCCTTCTGCCTCAGCCTCTTGAGTGCTGCAATTGCTAGCACTGTTCCACTACACCGTTCCACTACGACTGGCTTTAACAAACTTATAAGGAATATAAATGCAGAACTCTTCAGCAAGGTACTGGCAAAAGAATGCAGTGAATTATCAAAAACACCATACATAATGATCAAGTAAACTTCATCCCAGGAATTCAAGGATGACTCAACATATGCAAATTAATAAGTGGATTACATAAACTAAAGTAATGACAACAATCATGCAATCATCGCAGTAGATACAGAAAAATCTTTTGACAAGATCCAACACCCTTCATCACAAAACACTGAAAAAACATTGGTTTAGAAAGACCTTATCTCAGTCCAATAAGAGACATTTCTGACGAACCTGCTGCCAATATCATACTAAATGGAGGCAAACTAGGTTTCCTTCTAAAGTCTTGAAGAAGAGAAGGATGTCCAAATAGCAGCACTCCTTTTCAACATCGTACTCAAAACATTAGCAAGAGCAACTAGGCAAGAAAATAATTAAAAGGCCAGGGAGATAGCTCCATGGAGTTCGTGATTGGTTATTATAGATATGGGTTCTGCTCTGCCCTGGGACAGGTAATTTGCATTATAATGTAAGAAGGGGAGAAAAGCTAGCAAGCAGCCAAATCTGCTGCTTCTCTTTTCACTCGTGCTCTTTGCCATAGACATGAAAGATGGCTCTCTGTCATGTGCCACTCTGCCTTAGAGCCAGCTAAGTATAGACTGAACCTCCACTAGCTGTAAGCTAAATAAACCTTTCCTTCCTTAACTTTGGGCATTGAGTATTTTGTCCCAGCAATGACAGAAGAGTAAGTGGGACAGAATTTGGTACCAGAGAAGTGGAGTCATTTCTGTGACTACCTGACCATGTGGATTACAAGACTTTGGGAATGGCTTATGGGAAGAGATAGGAAAGGTTCAGAGATGTCACCTCCAACAGAAGTGCTGGACAACATTGGCTGTTCTGTATGGGAGTTCTGGTCAGAGCTCAGAAGACCAAAAAGATGGAAAGCCTGCCTTTAAGACCAGGCTGGGGAGGTTTCTGCTGGAAGGAAGGACATCATTGGTTGTTGGACTCCAGACGATGTTGTGTTATAACTTGGCAAAAAGTTTGTCTGCATTTTGATTATGTCCAGAGACTTTGCCTGAGACTGAGATTAAGCACAACATACTGATTAATCTGGCAGAAGAAATTTCAATGCAGTCAAATGTTGAGGCTGTGGCATGGCTATTGTTGGGAGATTTTAGTTGGATTTATGTTGAGAATCAAAAGCAAAAAACCCAGCAGAGAGATTTAAAATGTGAGTTTGGCCAGAAAGGAAGCTCCAATAAGGCTGTAGACTTCAAAGATAGAGCTGAGATCTCCAATGCTTAGGAGGAACAGGAGAATAGAAAAGATGTCCTGAGGGCATCACAGGAGGGAGCAGGTCCTTGCCCTTTGCAACCTCAGAATTGCAAAGGTGAGAGACTTTGGAGGAAAAAGCCACACTTCAGTGGAAACCCCAGAAGTTTGGCAAAGCCAATAACATGAATCATCTAAAAAAAAAAAAGCTGCAAGAAGGAAGCAAAGCAGGCTTGAGAGAGAAGCCATGGGAACTACAACCCCCCCAAAAAACTGCCATAGAGGTAGAGCCACATGGAGCTCACAATTTGCCACAAATTGCTTCAGATTTTCCACATGGGACTACAAGACTTAATGTTGGCCTTTTTGGATTCCTGGACTTGCTTTGGTCCCAATACTTTGATTCTTGCTATGTGTACCTTTTGGAATTGTAGTGTTTATCTTGTGCCATTGAATGTTGAAAGTGTTTAGTGTTTCATTTATACAGGGGCTCACAGCTAAGAGTTTGCCTTAAATGTTGGAGACCTGAGACTTGGACTTTTGAGTAATGCTGAAACCATTAGGACTTTGATAACTCTTTTTTTTATTTTTATTTTTTGTCTTTTTGTCTTTTTGAGGCAGGGTCTCACTATGCAGCTCAGGCTGGCCTTAAGGTCACTTTGTAGCTCAGGCTGGTCTTGAACTCACAACAATCCTCCTGCCTCAGCCTCCCGAGTGCTGGGATTACAGGCCTGCGCCACCACGCCCGGCTGACAACTCTTAGAGTTGGACTAAAATGCCATTTGCACAAAATGATGCGCAAGAGTCTTTGAGGGTCCAGGGGCATAAGGTTATCATTTGTGTCTAGTTGTTCCCCCAAAGCCTCATGCAGTCATGGGGCAGCTTCTGGAGTTTGTGATTGATTACTGTGGGTGTGAGTTCTGTACCTGCCCTGGGGCAGGTAATTTGCATTACAATGTAAGAAGGGGAGAAAGTGCAGCTAGCAGCCAAAGCTGCCACTTCTCACTTTGCCCTTGCTCTTTACCACCACCATGAGCAGTTGCTCTCTGTCATGTGCCACTCTGCCTTGGAGCTAGCCAAGTATAGACAGAAACCTCCACTAACCGTGAGCTAAATAAACTTGCCTTCCTTCATTTTGGGTACTGAGCATTTTATCCCAGCAACAGGAGAAGAGGAACTGAGATGCCCTGGTTTGATCCCCAGTACCTCATACTATGATGGCCCCTGTGCCAAGCTGGCCCCTGAGGCCGGGTGTGGTGGTGCTCACCTGTAATCCCAGTGCTAGGGAGGCTGAGATGGGAGAATCACTATGAGTCCAACATGCACAGTGAGATCACATACCAAATAAATAAATAAATTATTGTGTCGAGTTCAAGAACCTAAGGTAGTTGAATGTCAATGGAGTGCCCACTTTTGACAGGTGTAGACAAAGGAAGGGGTGTAGAAAGAAAAAATCAGGATGTGTGTGTATAGACAGTACAGTTGGGATAGATAACACTGTGCTTCTACATAATTCTATGAGAGGCAAGATCTGCACTATTGGTGGTTGGACAGGATACTATGTTGGCTTTTAGTGCTATGGTCATCCACTAGGTAAATAATTATTGAATCTTTGATATAATTCAGCTATAAAAAAACCTGTAAATATAATTTCATGTATGCACCTTGTACAATACCAAAACGTTATGAAAACAGTTTGCAATGTATTAATTCATCGACTCTGTATGGTTAAGGTGTCTTGAAACTGTCTGATTGACA
>PVKA01031340.1:0-17262 GCA_004027165.1 Ctenomys sociabilis | reverse complement strand
ACATTGTTATCATCTTAGTGGTTATCCATAGTACAAGATGCAGACAGAATATCCTGTCCAAACACTATTAGTATAAATCTTTCTTCTCATTGAAGTTTGTTCCTCCCCCCCAACCAAGGATTTTACTCAGGCCCTTGTGCTTGCCAGGGAAGCACTTATTCCCCTGAGCCATCTCCCCAGCCCCTTCTCACTGAATTAAGCTCAAGTAGCTGTTTATCTTTCCTAACTATTCTGTATATACAGATACAAAGTGGTCCTTACTTTCTATCCCCTTTTTTGTTTCGTTCTGTCAGAGATGGTTAATTCATTGGCATCTAAATACTATAGGTGCATGAATTCAGCAAAAAAAAAATCCATCACAGTCCAGCAGTCCACAATAGTAGGGGGTTATCCACAGGGCAGGCAATGTCAGAAGTTGTTGACTTGAGCCTTTCATAGCTCAGCATGTTAATATGGCTTTACTTTATATACCTCGTTTTTATAATTTTCTGCTGAATCGTTAAGACCAAGATAAAGCTAGACCTGTATAACAAGAAATGTAACTTTTGTATCTGATAAGGTCAGTCAAGTACCCTCAGGATTTACCCTGTAACCCTGCACTGCAGTTTGTAGATCCTTTGTCAGTGTCAGCCACATGGATGAGTCGCGGCCATTGCTTGACCAATTTGTTCTCTGTGAAAGCCTGAGAGAATGTTTTCTCTCCCTGTGACTCTCCATAGGCACACTTTATTGTCATCAATCACATTGCTCTATGGCCCCATAATTCCTTGATCAGAAAATTTGGGACACAACTGAGTTGCATGTGGTTACAGTGTAGGTTCTCCTATGTCCAGAGTCTTCACTGACCTTGAAAGGCTAGGGCCAAAATGCCATCTTTGCAGCCCTTGTATTTCTCTAATTTTTTGGTTTGCAAACTTGGATTGTTAACCCTTCAAAAGAGAAGCTTATTATTACCCTATCACATATGCAGTTGGGTTAAACCTATCTATCTGAATATGAGACATGTTAGGCATAACATAGAACAGGTATTTTCCATCAAGTATTGATGTATTAAACTTTTAAGTCACTACAGAATGTGGAGAAAGAAATTAAAGAATAAAAATTGTTTTAAAATATAAATAATTGCATATTTTTACATAGAAATTAAGAAATCTAACTATCCAGCATTGTAGCAGTACAGTCCTGTGACATTATTTTTCCTTGTCTCTTTTTTTCATTTATTACCCTTTAGAAAAAAAAATTTACTTTAGAAACAGTATGGCAATAATTGGTATGACATGACAAGCAGTATGTATTTAGGAGACCAGAATGACAGGCATTCCAGGCATTCCTTCTGTTGCTATCTTCAGTGCAGTTGCTTGGTTCACAGTTCTCAGCATGTATAGTTCAGTCAGGGTGAAAATCCTACCAATTAACTGCTAGTTTCAAAATAAGCTATTGTTTTAAGGGCTTCAGCCACATTAGATGACCGCCATAATAATTCAACAATTTATACTAGGGCCAGAACCTATCAAAAATTACTCTCCAAAGAAAAACACAACTTGGCATTAAATATTGCCCTAAGAACCATCCTTAGAAACCAGACCATTAAACCCCAAGACAGGCAGGGTCCCCGGAGGCCTGGCTCATCCACCCACAGGTGACTGAGCCTGCAGAGGTCGGAACAGCGCGTGCCCTCAGGGAGCTGCCCTCCCCCTCAGCAGCAGCACAGACAGCTAGCACCTCTGGGAGAGGGCAGGTGTTGACCAGAGCCTCAGAAGGGATAGAGCACGGAAGGGGGTGAGAAAGGGAAGAGCCGGGGTCTCTAGGAATAATGGGGAGGGAAAAGTGTCTCCCCAGGATGCTCTGGAGGAGGGCAGGGATCTGAGAGCAGCAAGAGGGGAGCCAAGCATGTTCTCTGTCTGGACACCTGGGGGAAAAGCGTCCAGACAGAGAACATGCTGAGTCCAGGGGCACTTGAGGACTGACCTTCTGTCACGGATCCTGAGCCAGAACGGATACATACAGACGTACACAGATCCACAAATGCTGAAACACAAAAACACACACACTCTTCACGCACACTCAGGCAGATGGGTCCTTTGAAGGACCCAGAACATGATCTTTTCACTCAATGTGAAGGTCTCAGTATTTTTATTTTTATTTTTATTGTAATTTATATTGTATTTTACTGTAATTTTTGTTGTATTGTAATTACAATACTGCATAGATGAATAGGGTTCTCAGTGATATTTCCACACGCACATATATCACATGCTTTGTTGGAATCCACCTCACCCCTACCTATCCTCCATCCTCACGTTCTCTACATGAACTAATCCTCCTCCTACTTTCAAGTTATTTTTTTTTTCCTTTCTTCATTTTTCTTTCTATCTGACAAAATATGCAGTAGTTATCTTTTGTGGCTGACTTATTTCACTTGAAGATCCCAATGTTGATGAATCTCTCTCTCTCTCTCTCTCTGCTCCTTAGCCTCAGTTTTAACCTTCTGGAACCCATTCACCACTGCCAGACCTGTTCTTGAACCGATTCCCTTCAATGTAATCGAAGGGAATGACGTTATCTTTCTTGTGCACAACGTGCCACGGGATGTGGCAGCCTATGACTGGTTCAAAGGAAGAACAGCCTACGGTAAGCCTGCGATTGCTACATATCTGATAGAACCTTGGGCAACTATCCCTGGGCCTTTATACAGCTATCGAGAGACAATATACCCCAATGGATCCTTGCTGATCCGGAATGTCACCCTGAAGGACGCAGGATTCTACACACTACTGATCATGAACACAGACTTTCTCACTGAAAAAGCCATTGGACAGTTCCGCGTATACTGTGAGTAATTCTTCATGACCCTCGAGGGGAGGGTGGCGTTAGTTCTACAGCACACGCAGGGCCTGGCTGGGCTGGCCTCTCTATATCTTAGGTTCCTCTCTATATCGCGTCCACAAGTTGAGATGTGAGCATGTAGTGTAAGAGTCACTTCAAAAGCTCAGAATGACCTTCACTGAATCCAGATCCTTCCACAGTCACTACAGAGAGGACTCAGTGGAGGGAAATCACCCCGGCCTCATGGGTCCCAGGCTTGGAGGGCTTGCTCAAGTTAACTATGCAGACCCACAAAGAAAAGTTCAGCTCTAGACATCCTCTGCCTCCAAGATCCTGGCTAGATTTTATCCTCCTGGGCAGGACTGTCTGGGAGCAATAAAGTCCCCACTGTACCAAATAGAAGTCTCTATAGTTGGTCATGAGCCAGCCACCTCAGTAACAGCCACATCTGGGTTGTCAAAAACAAGATTGGTTTGCCAACATCTTGCTGTAGAGAGCACAGAAGGACAGATCACCAGGCCATTAACCAAGTGCCCTGGGGGACTAAGGAAAGACCTTGGGGAGGCCAGTGTTTCTGATAATATACGAAACAATTACAGCAGGGCAGAAGCCCACAAAACTTAATCATTACACTATTAGCATGTGTGATATTACAACTTGTTGCTCTACTCTTGTGTTCTCTGTCTTGATCCTTCCCACTAAAGCCTCATGCAGTCATAGGACTTTTATGAGAGGTGACCGAATCTACAATGTGTGATGCTGGGATTAAGGGTGTATGATTGAGCCGGGTGTGGTGGCACATGCCTGTAATCCCAGCACTTGGGAGGCTGAGGCAGGAGGATTGTTGTGAGTTTGAGACCAGCCTGAGCTACAAAGTGAGCTCAAGGCCAGCCTGAACAGCATAGTGAGACCCTGTCTCAAAAAGACCAAAAAAAAAAAAAAAAAAAGGGTGTATGATTGCTAAAACAGCCTGCTGGTTGCTTTGACATTGCCCTAATCCCATCAGCCTAATAAGATAAAAGGGACAGAAGGACGCTATGAGGCTCTCTTGTTGCTTTCACTGTCTTCCTGGCCACAAGCAGTTGGCCCTCTCTCATGGCCCACCCTGTCTTGGAGCCAACAGATTATGGACTGAAGCCTTTGCAAGCTGTGAGCTAAATAAGCCTTTCCTCCCTTACCTTGTGGGTGCTGGGTATCCTACCTCAGCAATAAGAAAAAAAAATGACCCATGAAGACACTTTGATAAAACCACAGAAATATCATATTGACATGAAATGAGAGATGGTTGCCAAAGAAAAACTCACATGAGCCCTTCAGCTTTGTAGGTTCATGGTAGACCTAGAACCACTCACTGTGGACATCACGCTGCTGAGCAGCCCATTATTAGCTTCCCATCAGCTCTGCTGCCAGGTAACGCGCCTGCTGTGTGGCTACTTGGGTTACTTTGCAGAAATTCCAAGACTACGTTTCTGAAAACACTGACTTTTCAGTTGGGCCTGCAGATGTCTGAGAGGAGAGTGGCATTTTTATACTGTTTTTGTAGATTGTGTCTTTGTGTTGTTGGTCTCCTGTGTGGCCTTAACCCTTGAGCGAGATTCTACTCAACTGTGAACCTGCTGATCTTTTACAAAAAATGTTTTGCAAAAGTCTATACTGCAAGGGCTGACCAGATAGCTTAATGGACTAAAGCGCCTGCCTAGGAAGGCACAGGGACCAGGGTTCAGTATCTGAGCCTATTGTGCTGGCCCCGCCCCCAAGTTGCTCTGGGATGTCAATTGAGACGGAGTGTGGTGCTGCATGCCTGTATTCTTGCGCTTGGGAGGCTGAAAACAGGGATCACTAGGAGTCTGATCTGTGTAGTGAGACCCTGTAGACCCTGTATTAAATACATTAAAAAAAAAAAAAAAAAAAAACTGTAGTGCAGAATTAGCTTGACCTGCTGTCTATTTGGAGCTAACATGTGTATTGGGGGGGGGTGTTCCTATCACTTCTCCATCTTTCTGACTCCATCCTTGTACCCCTCCAGCTGCAACAGCCTGAGCACCCACAGCCCCTCAACCCTTACCAAAGACCCAGACAGACACAGCTGAGATGCCTTGTACGGGATGGTGGAGACAGCAACTTGACATCCAACAGCCTCTGGGACAAATTGCCCATGACGATCTGGAGGTGCAAGCCTCCTGTCACAAGGAGAAACATCTTTTGCAACTGAGGCTGTGGCCAACAGAGATTACTAGAACCACTGTAAGAAATTAATAAAAGCCTGCTTGTCTCTTTTCAGAGGAGCTCAGTCTGACTGTCTCTTTCAACCATTACTGAGTCCCTTCAGCTGAAATCTCTTCCCTCCCTCTCAATAAAGCTGCCTTTGCATGTAAAGACTGGGCGTGCTCACAATAATAGGAGCAGTCTCACATGTGAGAAATTATGTCTGTGGCAGCGCTTTTTTCCATAAGGAACCACACCAGGATTCTGGAAGATACATGCCCCAGGACTGGTCATAAGTGCTGGTCACCATCACTGAATCAGCCCCTTGAAAGGCAGGGCTTGTAATGCTACGTCACCAAAAATGCTCCTTTTATAGTCCCAAGACTTCTGCCTTTTAAGGGTACCCATACAAGACTCTAGGTAAATATTGTCTAAAAGGCACTAGTTATTGACCAAACACGTTATCTGTAAACATCACCTTCTCCCTTGTCTGCAAAAGCATTTGTTTCTTGAAATTCTGGCCATAAAGTGAAACAAGTCAAGCTAATTTTTCTAACACTATGTAGTGCAGAAAACCTGCACCCTGAGATGACTGAGCACAATAGAACTTTGCATATCATAATCCTGCCACCTGCCAGTGGAATTCAGAATGCTACTGGGCAAAGGCCCTCGCTCCCTTTTCCCCACTGGTCCTCCTAAGTAGTGATGTTGTTAAGTCTGCTCCCATTAGGGGTGAGTCCTGACTCCTAGGGAGGAAGGAGGGGGAGCCCTGCTCCTGACCCAGAGACTCTAATCTACACATGTAAAGCCTCCCCTGGGCCAGGCTGATGGTGCCAGATCTGCACCTGTGTGGAGAACCTAAGATCTGTGCCCCAGGTGGGTGGGAATAAGGATGACAGTGGCCTCTGTGGGGAGCCTGCAGCCCCCATCTCAAGACTATGCCTGTAAAATATAAAAATACCCTCATATTCTCCATTAATTTCCAAGTTCCCACAGCACAATTACCACTACCTCATTGATGGAGTTCAGTCATTTTTCTGTGTGTGTGTGTGTGTGTGTGTGTGTGTGCGCGCGCGCGCGTGCATACTGGGTATTGAACTCAGGACCTTGCTTGCACTTGCCAGGTAGGTGCTTATGTTACTGAGCTATCTCTCTGGCCCTCAAGTTCAGCTGAGGGAGGCTGACAGCATGTTCACCCTACCGCTCCCCATGATTCACCTAGTGCCACCTCCTGCAAAACTGACTCAGAACCCGAGAACGGGCCCCACAGCTAATCAGGAAGGCAGGACTCTGTCTCCAACCTGCCACTCACCCTGGTGGGAATAGGGACCTGCTGACAACCTCTCTGAAGGCTTGGGGTTTATCGGGCAAGGCCAACAGACAGACCAATGGAGACTGTGCGTTGATGTAAGACAGAGCCCGGATGTGAGGGGAGGCTGCATCTACCATCCTGCTCAGGCACAGACTCAGGAGCCTGGGCAGTCAGCACTGATGTGAGAAGCTCTGAGCTGTTTACTGAGACCAGGCTGAATTCCCAGAGGAAGCACCCTGCCCAGGGACTCAGCCTGCAGCACTGACAAGGCTGTGAGCCTCCATCAGCCAGCCGCCCCCACCTCCAGGAACAGCACAGTCCCCCACAGCCACCCACCAGGACTCCCCTGGGTTCCTCTGTTGTCTGATTCTATGGGAGGGCCCAGCTCCACACCATTAGGCACAGGGGAGACCCAGTTTCCCCCAACCACCTTTGGGGTCCTGCTGAGATGGAGCGGGCCTGATTCTGGGTGACAAAAGTCCAGACACTCCCCTCAGGATCTAGTGGGTCTCTGTGCTGTGATAGCTGTCACATTCCACCTGTGTGAGTGACTGGGGAACCAGGCTGTCACTGTAGAAGGTCCAGTCTAAAAGGTTCCACTGGAGCCCAAACAAGGGCCACATATGCAGATCTTAAGGAACAGAGCTTTTAGAGGTGCTGGCTCACTGCCCTTTGCCCCGGTGACACACAGCAAGGGTCCTGGGAGCCCTGGGGATCCAGCCATGGTGTATAGAGCCTTTCTGTTCCCAGTGACCTGGTCCCTCGTGTTGGTCCTGGGTCACCAGCCCACACCACCACATCCTCCAGTGAGGTTCCTCCGGTGTCCCTAGGCCTGACCCAGTGGCCTCACCCTAGGGAATCTGAAGTCTGTCTAAGGACTAGGAAAAGCATTTGTGCCAGGACAGCTGGGTCTCAAGCTCAGGGAAGAGCGTGCGCACCCTCTAGTGTACACTTTCTGCCAGAAGCGCAAAGGGGTCAGGAGAGGGGAGAGCTGGGGCCGACCTTAAACAAGTTCAGAGGATGCAAAGTGATGGTGTGGACAGAAGGAGCTGAGGTCCGAGCAGTGGCAGGAAGGATGGGGACTCCGGGGGAGCGCACAAAGCAGAGTTCTCACCTCTCTGCTAACTTTCAGGCTTGATCATGCTTGTAAGATGGTCTGTATCTTCGAGGTGTTTAGCTCTATCTGGGGACCCTGACCCTACTAAGTGCTAGTAAGTTTCCCCTACCTGGTGTAACAATCAGAAGTATCTCCAGACACTGTCAAATGTCTCAGGAAGGCAAAACATGCCCTGGCCTACACCTATCATCAGAAAAATAAACACACACACACCCCAAATTTTTTTTGTACTTTTTATTATTATTTTTGAAGAATACAAAATAGTGATAGAAAAATACAGTATTATACATCATACAAGATTTCACTAAACAAAATAATAGGAATCTAACAGTGGTTACTGATGCTATGTGCAAATTAGTTTTTCAGATTACCAGACATAAACGTATAGGTTTTGTTTTTATTAAGAAGTTATAAGAAATTCAAGAGAGGAAAAAATCAGAGTAAACACAAAAATTATAAGCATTAACTGCTTCTTTCTTTTTTTAATATTCATATAATTAGAATTCTCAAAGTAGAAAGGAGTAGGCAATAAATATTTAAAGATTTAAAATTTCTGAATTTAGTTCAACTTATAATGGCACATTTCCAAGAAAAATGAACCTTTTGCACAAGAAATTTAAATAAAATCATACCAAGATACACAAAAATAAAATTGTCCAAAACTTACTATAAAGAAAAAAATGGTTAAAGCAAATACATAAAAATATTAGTTATGGAAGAATAAAATTAAATAGCATCTTATTCCACATTAGAAAGAAAAAAAAAAAAAAGGACGAAGTGTGTAAGAAACTAGACTAATTAAAGGACTGAAAGAAAAAAAAGGATCTGGAGCTGGGGAGATGGCTCAGTGGAATAAGCGCTTCCCTGGCAAGCGCAAGGGCCTGAGTTCAATCCCAGGTTCTGCAAAAATAAATAAGTAAGTAAGTAAATAAATAAAATGCTAAAAAAATAAATAAAAAGCAAATCCTTAAAAAAGAAAAAAAAAATCTATCCTCTTTGAATTTTATACTTAGCAAACATACCTTTGAAAACTAAAAGTAAAATATTTTCTATTTATACAGACTTGAAATATTTTAATACCTCCAGATGTAGCATATAGAAAATAACAAAGAGCATAGTTCAAAAGGCATGAGAAGTTACAGTATGCTCCTGGATGAACAATAAAGAGTTCTCAGAGTGATTGTTATACAGGACTATATAAAATATATTAGATGAATGCTTATTTAAAAGGCCATTGAAGATTTCTGTGAAACAGTACCAATCTTATGTCAGGTTATACACGTATTTTTTTTTCATATATGTATGTATGTGTGTATAAAGGACAGGGAAGAAGTAATATAAAATCAACAGAAAATAAAAATATACTTTTTAAAGTTTCTAATACTAGGAGAAGATATCATACAATGTCTTTTAGATAAATTGTAATTCAAAGATATAGCATAATTCTTAAAACAAAAATTAAGATTAAGCATTATTCAGAAAATTAAATACTGTTTAATTAAAAATTAAATGTTTCAAAATATTTGAACTAAGAAAAAGTTTTCATGATAGTAAAGAAATACTAAGAATAAAACATAAGATAAATGCTGGAATGACAAATAAATGACCATCACTTCTGACAGTTTGGGGATAGGATATCGCACAAAGTTCTAGTGTGTTGTGGACATGGATAATGACCATGACACTTACTGGTGGCCAGGTGTCACTTGTGGGACTTAGCTACAGCTATTTCCTTGAAATCCACCCTGTAGTCCCATATGGAATCTTGACCCATAGGGTGCAGGAGAAGTCCATTTGTAGAGTGTGTTGATGGAAATATTTTGCTGCTGTATATAAAAGAATAACTGAAAGACTATTATTGTATACCTCTTATTCTCCTGTGTTTAATTGTTTACTCTATTTGGTGGGTTCTTTCCATTCTCGTTCATGGGGTTGTGATCATTTTACTCCCTCTCTAGAACATCATTTAGTAGTCTGTGTAGGCTTGGCTTTGTCATAATGAAATTCTTTAGTTGTTCTTTGTTATGGAAGTATTTTACTTCTCCATTAAACTTGAAAGAGTTTTGCAGGATATGTCAGTCTGGGTTGGAATTTGTTTTCTTGTAAGACTTGAAGTACTTTGCTCCATGCTCTTCTTGACTTGATGGTTTGTGAAGAGAACCCTGCCATTATTCTGAAGGATTTTCCTTCAAATGTGATCTGTTTCTTTTCTTTAGTGGCTTTTAGTATACTATTCCTGTGCTGAATTTCTGGAATCTTGATTATTATATGTCTGGGAGTAGTTTTAATTGGGTTGATGTTATTTGGAGTTCTATATGCTTCGGTTCTCTGAATGTCAGATTGTTGCCCCATATTTGGAAAGTTTTCTGCTATTACTTCTGCCCATATTCTTTTCATATCATTTGTATTGACGCCTTCCTTCTCATTGATGCCTGTTAGTCTCACATTGTTCATCTTTGCATCATCTTGCAGGTGTTGAATTATTTTTTCCTGCATCCTAGTTGTTTTTAAGAGATCTTTGCTTACTTTTTCACTAGCTGCAATGGTGTCTTTAAGGTCAGAAAGTGTATTTTCACTCAAATGGATTTGCCAGCTTGTGATTAGAGGTTTTAATTTCCTGTATATCACTTTGAATCTGTTTCATATATTCTATTTCTTTCCTATATTGCTTATTAGGGGATCCATCATTTTTATGTTCTGCTCTATGTTTTGTCAGTGTATTCTTTAGAAGCACTTAGTACTTCTTTGATTATAGTTATCACTACATTTTTTACTTTAGAAACTATTTCTGATCTGATTTCTTCTATACCTTTCTTCACTTGTTTCTTTACTTCCAACGCTATAATTTCAGAGATTTCAGGTATGTGATTTCCAATTTCCTCTATGCTAGTGCCTTCTGCATTTGTACTGGGTGGACTCTGGGCCTGAGTCTACTTTTTGTTCCTTCTCTTTGTCATTTTGTATACCACTGATTTTTGACCTTTGGTGTAGAGCTTAGATAGAGTTATTACCTTAGCCCCAGGTCCGGATCTAGGAAGTTCAGACTCCTCCAGGTGGGTGTGGCTTGGTCTGGCCGCTGTGCTCCAGTTCTTCCTGCTGCAGCCTTGCAGGTGAACCCTTTGTGTCACACTGGCCAGATGTTCTGCTCCTGAATCAGCTGGGTGGGTCTTGCCTCTAGCTTCTTTGCAGGGAGTTCTGCTGAAGGGCTCCACGCTGGGCCTGTGCTCTGGATCGATTCAGGGTCTGGCAGCCCCAGGGAGTCTCACTCACACATTGGGCCTGTGCTGCAACAGATTAAATCCTTTCCCTCTTGGCAGAAAAATCATGTGTAAGAGATAAAGATTGACACCTGGGATACCTGTAAAAATGCCTCTCCATTAATCAGTGATTTGCAGTCCCCAGGAAGGGCATATTTAGAAGTCATGGCCAGGTGCCTGCCTAGACATCCCCAGGAGCTGCAACCAGAGATGTGAGGTATTCTGTGGTCAGGGAAAGAGGAAACACAGACCACAGCTCTGCACCATCCCCACAACTCTGATACTGAAGCGGGACATGGAAATTTTAAATAAAAGCCTGCCCAGGATGCCTGCCAAGACCAAGGGGCAGGCCTGGTCACAGAACACCTCTCCCTTTAGGTAGCCCTGTGCCTTTGCTACTGAGAGCCTGAGGCTATACCTTGAGATGCTCAGACCCCCTCAGCAACCCATGACGTCACCCAGCCCTCCAATCACGTGCACCAAAGCTGCCTATGCACCACCCCACTCACTTTCCCATTAAAAGCTCTGAACCCCTGCTGCCTCCTAAACCTCCTCCGTTCAGGCTTCCCCAGTTTGGTCTGCTTTCTGTAACAGTACCACTTTAAGAGGCAACTGAGCGAGGGCAGCCAGCTCTCTCTGTAAAAAGAAATGTTTTGTGGGGAAGAAAGCACAGCATAGGAGTTTCTCTTCTTATTCAATACAATGTGTTTTTTGTTTTGTTTTCCCTGAAGGCAGGGCTGGCATGGCATATGGCTCGGCATATGGCTCGGGGAATTGAACCCTGGTCCCCTGCTCCCGCTAACCACGGAGCTACCTCATCGGCCTGATATACTGTGCTTTCCTGTGAGCCCTGGAGGAAGAATCCGCCCAAAACACCCCTGGGAGCGGGCGGAGCTGGGTCTGTGCAGCCCAGGAGGGCGACAGGGGCGCTGCTTCTGGGATGCTCAGCTCTCAGCCCCTCAGCGTCCGGGCGGGCGACTCCTGCCCTCTCTGATGTGCTTATGAGCGACTCCTGTTCCTGATCCTCATTTGTCCAGCATTGACGCGGGCCCAGGGGATGAACTCTGCATGCAAATTTAAGGGACACAAAAGCCTTTGGGTCAGATGCTTTCCAATTTGGGGGACAGGGAATGGAATTTTGTCCACCCTGCATACCGCAGTGACTAGTGGAGACAGACGGGAGAAGCCTCGTTTTTGTGCAGAGTCGCGATCTATACAAACTATGACAGCTTAAGTGCACGGCGGGCCGCACCTAGACCGACTTCCTGTGCACACCTCTTACCATTTCCTTTCAAGATAATATGCGAAGTGTGGTGTTAGCAGGGATTCGAGAAAAATAAACTGTGCATCACACTTACTGCTGCTGGGTTTGGGGGAAAAAACTTCCACAGCACTCAGTTCGTTTTCACAGTAGTTTGCAGAAGATCCTGCTACCCACCATGCGGTGGCCGTATTTCAAATTATTCTGAAATTTGAAGTAGTATGAAATGAGCCCCTAGAACAATGGTGATTAGTAAGGGCTTGAACTATTTGTTTTTGATGACCTTCTATTAGGCTGCGGTGGGCTCAGATTACTGAGATACCTGAAGCTAGGACTTTGTGTTTAATAGTGGGATTTCTAATGGATTAAGTGGATTACGTTACTGTGCCCCTGTCCAGAATCTGTGACATGGCTAGTGGTGGCTCCTGACTCTCTCCAAGGGCTAAGGACTGCTGCCTGCCGTACTTATGAGAGGAGCTGAACATTATGCACCTTGGCACTCAAGGGAGACCCTGTCCCAGGAGGTCCCAGTCCATGGGGTTCTTAACTGGCAGCTGTGGGACCCCCACTACGAGGTTCCTCCCCACTTTCAATATTTCAGCCAGTACCCGAGCATTTCCTTCCTTCCTTTGGGCTGCTGTCAAAGGTGTGTGTACCTTCTGGAAGCACAGGCCCACCTGGAAAGCAGCCTGAGGGCTCCCACGTCCCATGGGCTCTGGGTCCTCAGGTACCTTAGGCACCCGGCCAAAGTGCTGGCTCTGAAGTGTGACTCTCTTATGGCCAGTTACTAAATTCTGTATTAAAGTTTGCCCAGGAAAATAGCGGTTATCTGCACTAAGGCTTTTTTTTTTTTTTTTTTTTGTCTTTTTGAGACAGGGTCTCACTATGCAGTTCAGGCTGGCCTTAAGCTCATTCTGTAGCTCAGGCTGGTCTCTAACTCACAACAATCCTCCTGCCTCAGCCTCCCAAGTGCTGGGATTACGGGCATGCACCACCACGCCCGGCTGCACTAAGGCTTTTAGAACTGCAGCTGAATGGAAATCTGTAGCCATTTGAGCCAGAAACCTGCTGTTCCAAGGCAGGTGGGAACAAAGAACAGAGCCTAAGGAAACTGGCCTCGTGTTGTTCCAGTAAACTGGATGCAAGGTAACAGATTCCTGGAGGCCCCTGCCTGTTCCTTGTTCCTTTCCTTGGGAGGTTAGGGACTAGTGATGTGTGAATTGGGAGTTTGGTGAAAGCCCTAAGGCGATGTAAATAGCAGTTTGCTTACACCAAATGAGTTGCGCCTGTCTGTAGCCCTCAATGAATGTGGAAGTTTCCGTGGCTCCAGATTCCCTTAGAGCAGAGTCCTCTGCAGCATTATCAATCCAGTCTTCTCATCATTTCTTTGCTCCGAAAGAAATGGCTCTGATTTCATGCAACAGAAGTCAACAGCTCTCAGAAGACTTGGATTGGGTCGATAAATTCTAGAGCATAAGTAATGCAGGGCGTGAACCACCATGGCCACTACTCTTTATCTCAGGTCCTAGTCTTTATCTAAGGCATCTTCTCTGTCTTCTTCACTGTGGAAGTGACTCTGATCTGCAGGGAAGAGGGACCCCCAGGTGGTACCCAGTGGGTGTCAGGCACTGATAGGACAAGGGCTCTCCCACCTGTGGGCTTTCACCATCACCCTGGAAAGGTGGCCTTAGGCGCACCTGCTCCAGAAGATGCAGACCTAGACTGAATCATGCTAGGTGTGAGCCCAAAACTCTTTTAACACCCCCACTTTCCATGCCGCACCACCTCAAGCTCATCTTCCTGGATCAGCAAACCCCAGACCCCACACAAGAAGTGGCCTGCACTCCACTAAGACACAAGAGATTCCTGGACACAATGTCCCTTGAGAAAGGGCTACAGGTTCACTATGGAAGACTTGCCTCTGTCCCCCACCCAAGACCCAGGACGTCCCCTCACCCTAAAGGCTGTTCTATGCCCCAGAACCCTAAGCTTCCCCTTAGCTGCCCCTAAGCTTCTCTGAGCCTATAAGGGGCAGCGGAGCACAAATGGCACCACAGTGCGTAGCAGCATAGCAGTGTGCCCTCCTCAGCCCCTGGTGATCTCCTTGGGTGGGCTGACCCTCTCTACACCCAGGCCTCAGATCCTCTGATCACACAGCCCATGCAGTCATCTCCACCTTCTCCCTTGCACTTACCCCCAGGTAGCCTGTGGCCCCTCAGCGTCCCTTCCATGACGTCCCTCAGGGTGAGCTGAGCCCCCACAGAGCTCAGCTCCAGAGAGGGAGCTCATCTGGGGAAGAGACAGGACAACAGACCACCAGGAGAGGAGAACATCGGTGTCCCCACACAGGAGGGCCTAAAGAGTAAGCAGGCAGCCCCTCCTGTAGCTGAGCTCCCCCTGTGACTTCAGGCACCTCCAGGACCCCAGACTCTCACCATGCTTGGGGGCCCGGAGGGCATCCATGCAAGGTCTGGTACGTGTGTTGGGAATTAGCCCTAAGTGTGCTTGGGGAGATGGGTTCAGAGAGAGAATTCTGAGGCTGGGACAGCCACCAGACAGGCCTGTGGAACAGGAACTCTGGGAAAAGTGGGCCCACAAGACACCATGGGCCCCTCCTGGCTTCCTTCCCAAAGGCACATCCTATAGCCACCGTCCAAGACGAGGTGCCTTTGCCCAGCCTGGCTCTGCAGGCACTGCCTGTCCCTCCTGCCCTACCCAGAGCACCCCTTGGCTCCCTCCCGAGGTCCCCCTGGACTGTCCCAGCATGACTGTGCCCTTGGTATATGCTTGAAGAAATTAGTCTCTAGGGCAAATTTCTGGAGACAGACACATCAAGAAAATCCCTGGTCCCCATCAGAAGGCAGGGGGAGAAGAGCAACGGCAGTCAAGCTTCTCCCTGGGTGACAGAGTGCTGCACCCACCCCTCTACAAACAATCCAGCCAGGTCACCCTGCACAGAGATCAGGGACACGGAACCTGAAGGGGCAGGACATCCATCTTTGTTGGGGGAAGGCAGACGCTGAGTTCACGGGAGATCAGGCCTTCAACTCTACCTGACCAGGGGAAGCAGCTCCTTCTGTTTCAAGGTGCAGGTCCACAAGACCTCAGCTCTGTGCACAGAGAGTCCTCCTGCCAGAGATGAACTTGGACCCGTGCCCTTGCCTGACTTCGTCCTTAGGTGCACTCCCAAGATAGTTATGTCAGTTTAATAATCCAGGAGGAAGCGGGTCTTCAGTCCTCCTCATCCATCACTAACCTCGTTGCAGATGTGTTGGCCGGGCTCATGCCAGCTCACGAGCCCAGAGCACAGGGAAGGACCTGATCACTGAATCATCCCTTCAAAAACTGAGGAATTGTGGTCGTGCACACCTGTAATCCCAGCACTCTGGAGGCTGAGGCAGGAGGATTTCTGTGAGTTCAAAACCAGCCTGAGCTACAAAGTGAGCTCAAGGCCAGCCTGAACTGCCTAGAAAGACCCTGTATCAAAAACAAAAAAATAAATAAATAAAAAATAATAAAAACTAGGGCATTTATTCCCAGGCCACCCAGAAGCCTCTTTGGCCCTCTCAATGCTAAACCAGACCCAAGATAATAAATATTATCCAAAGGACACTAGAAACCGGGCAAACTTACATCACCTGTAGAAACTGCCTGTTTGGTTATGGCTAAAATCAAATGGATCAAAGCAAACTGATGTCACTGATACATACTTCAATCCATAAAGCACCTACCCTGAAATAGCTCAGGGTGGTGGAAAAGAGCATCCTGGAGAGGCAAATGTGCCCTCAGAGGACCCGCCCACCTCTCACTGCATAGTGTGTGCTTCTCAAGACCTTTGTTCTGTGTAGCAAGCACTGTTAGACCTGGGCCCACTTCTCCATTTAAAAAATAAATAAAAACAAAACCTGTCATATATGTGTGTGTATATATATATAAGACAGGGCCTCACTATGCAGCTCAGGCTAGCCTTGGGCTCACTTTGTAGCCCAATCTGTTCTCAAACTCATTGAGATCCTCCTGCCTCAGCCTCCGGAGTGCTGGGATTATAGGTATGCACCACCTCACCCAACTCCTGTTCGTTAATCTTAATAAGAGGCTGGTTCTTAATCCCAGGGAAGAAGAAACACTGTTCCCTACACACATCTCCCTGAAGCAAGTGTACAATCAAACACTGAATCTCCCCAGTGTTATGGGTTCTTAGTACAGAAACCAGACCGGAATCCAAAATTAAAATTTTAATATAAGCCTTTTATTACCAGGCCTGGGACCACTTTGACCATACTCACACAGGAGAGGACAAACAGCGAGAGAGCCTTAGAAGCATAGAGGTTTTAAGAAACCACATCCTGGGGTTGGGGAGATGGCTCAGTAAAATAAGCGCTTCCTGGGCAAGTGCAAGGGTCTGAGTTCAGTCCCCGGTTACAAAGCCACATCTTGTTTGGCAGACACACTGATCATCTGACACAGACAGAACAGCACCTTTAGGGACAGCATGGACATTACTCAACATACATTCCTTTGGGGAGCATTGTTTAGTTCTCTTTAACATACATCTGCATACACATGGTCTTGACCAACACAGGAATGCTTTTCAGTTGGTTAGCAACACCTTAGTTATTTTGTACAGTTAGAAACACTTTGACCTTTACTTTGATTTATTTTGTAGGTCTATTCTGAGAACTTTTAGGCTACTGATGATTTATCAATGGTAGACCAAGCCTCCTTGCGGTCTTACAAGGAAGCAGGGTCACAGAAAGTTGAGCAGAGTAATTTTTTACATTTAGTTATACATGAACTCATCACATTACTTTTACATTAACCCTTCACACCCAGGTTGATGCTGTCCCCAGTGCCAACCCACCACTGGGATGTGGAATCTGAAATCTGCCTCAAGTGGATGGGACTGAGATTGAGAGTGACATCCATGCACAGCACCTCCAAACTCAAAAAAGCCAGCAGATCACAAAATAATAAAAACCCTCTCCTACTTCCTATCACTCCAGGCACAACTTCCACTGCCAAACTGAGCAAGTGCAGCCTTTTCCGGGGCTCCTGCCTTCACCACGCTGACCTGCAGACAAGCAGGAAGATTGACAAGGGCCCTGCAGCCTCTACCCTGCTCACCTGCTGCTCCCTCTTGGAGAATGACGCATGACCAGGACTCAGAGCCTGAGCAGCAAGGCAGGACTGCTTCTGGCCAGCACGCTTGGTTGGGGTGGGGCAGGCTGAGAGGACAGAGAAGCAGAAGCATAACAGGGAAGGTGGGCGGAGGGAGACAACGTGA
>PVKA01031339.1:0-26355 GCA_004027165.1 Ctenomys sociabilis | reverse complement strand
TTTTTTTTTTTTTTTTTTTTTTTTTTTTTTTTTTTTTTTTTTTTTTTTTTTTTTTTTTTTTTTTTTTTTTTTTTTTTTTTTTTTTTTTTTTTTTTTTTTTTTTTTTTTTTTTTTTTTTTTTTTTTTTTTTTTTTTTTTTTTTTTTTTTTTTTTTTTTTTTTTTTTTTTTTTTTTTTTTGTATTTTTACCCTGTGGTCTCTCTGTAGCCCAATCTGGTATTAAACTTGCAGTGATCCTCTTACCTCAGCCTCCATAGTGCTGGGATTATAGGCATGTGCCACCACATTTGACTTCTGGCTAAGATTTTTTCCCATTCTGTGGATTGTCTTTTCACTCTGTTGATGGTTTCTTTTGCTGTGCGAAAGCTTTCTAATAAGATGAGATCTCAGTTGTTGATTCTTTGAAGTATTTTCCATGCAATATGGGTTTTGTGAAGTCTCTTTTCAAGAGTTCTACCTATTCTTTCTTCCACCACACTTAGTGTTTCTATTTTAATATTTAGATCTTTGATCCATTTTGATTTTAGTTTAGTTCATGGTGATACACATGGGCCTAGTTTTAGTTTTCAGTATACAGAAAGCCAGTTTTTACAGCACCATTTATTAAAGAGGCATTCTTCTACAAACATGTTTGGCCTTTGTCAAAGATAAGATGGCTGAGTGTGTGTGAAGTTGTTTTTTACTCTTTTAATCTGTTCTATTGATCCTCAAGTCTGATTTTTTTGTCAGTACCATACTGTTTTTTTAATGACAGTAACTCTGTAATATAATTTCAAGTCAGGGATAGTGGTACCCCCTGCTCTGCCTTCGTTGCCTAGAATTGCTTTTGCTGTACTAGATCTCTTCTGGTTCCAAATGAATTTTAGGAATGTTGGTATTTTAATTGGAATTACATTAAATCTGTTTAACAATTTTGGTAGGAATATGTCCATTTGGTTTTTCCTACCTTTGAGCAAGGGATACTTTTCCATTTTCTGATATTCTCTTTACTCTCCTTTTTCAGAGTATTGTGGTTTTCAATGTAGAGATCTTTTACTTCTTTGTTAGATTAATTCTTAAGTACTTCGTTTTTTTCATGCTATTGTGAAAGAAGTGGTCTCTCTAATCTCTTTCTCAGTTAGTTTGCTAGTTCTGTACAGGAATGCTATTATTAATTTCGAGCATTGACTTTTGCATCCAGCTATGCGACTGAATCTGGTTATTAAATCTCGAGACTTTCACTGGAATTTTTTGGATCTTCTATGCAGAGTAAACAGGAGCATTTTTAAGAAAGTGTGAACTGTGTGGTCACATAGGGCCCTACGTATAAAAGGATACCATGTTTTGTTTGTTGCCATGTATCACATTCTTGAGATTCTTAATCATTTTTAACAAAGGGTCACATATTTTGATTTTGTTTTGGACTCCACATATTCAGTAGCTGGTCCTATTTCTTGAATATGTGATCTGCAAATCCTTTTCCCAGTCCTTGCTTGACTTTAGTTCTCTTAGCAGTTCTTTTCTAGAGTAAAGTTTTATATTTTAACAAGATCTAATTTATCAATTTTCCCTTTGGTGGGTTGTGCTTTTGTTGACATGTCCAGGAACTGTTTGACATGAAGATTTTCTCTTCTATCATCTTGTGAATATATTGTACATTGTTTCATATTAAGATATGCAATCAATTTTGAGCTAATTTTTGTGTAGTTTATGAGATTCAGGTTTTATATTTGTACTTTAACTGCCAATATATTTAACTTATAGATTAATTTAGCAAGAACTGACAGCTTTGCCATATAGTATCTTTATAGTCAGGAGTATAATGATTTTTTCCACTTATTCAAGTCTTCTTTCATGCCCTATAAAGTCTTATCGTTTTATTTATAATTGCCTTATATATTTTTATTACTCTATTTGTAGTTATTTTATAGTTTGGTTGCTGTTGTTTGTGTTCTATTATATTTACTGGCTTATTATAGTTAAAAGATTGAAGTTGTAGATAAAGAACTGAAATTGAAGAGAGTGCTCTTGGTTTTGTATCACAGCTACTTACTAAGTGGTTTTGCTAATTGCTTGCTTTGAAGAGGTTCCCAAGGAGACAATTTCTTCTTCCTCATTTCCTGTCTTTTCTTCACATGAACAGGGGATGGCAGTGGGGTGGGGGCTGGGCAGGCAAGTTCTGCTCAGTGACATCTTTGGCCTGTGCTAAGCTCCAGTTGCTGTAAGTGCCATTGCTCTCAGATGAGACTTTTAAGAGCTAAACACACACACACACACACACACACACACACACACACACACACACACACACACCTTATCAGTTCATATTTATTTGGCTGCAAGTAGCAGACTACTTCAATGACGTTTGCTTTGAAAATGCTGTTTTACTTTTCTCATATAACAGGAACTTGAGGTTGGGCACTGGTGGTATTGGTTCACTGATTTAGCAATGTCATTGGAAATCTGAACTTTCAGGCTTTCTTCAATATAAACTTTTTTATTTTGGAATAACTTGGCTCACAAGAAAGCTGTAAAGGTACTACAATGAATGTTTCCATCCATTTCACCTAGTTTCCTCTTGCTTTGGTATATTTATCACAAGAAAGAAATTAGAATTACATATTATCATGAATTAAACTACATTTTTATTGGAATTTGATCAGGTTTCTAACAAATATTCTTGCTCAGCTCCAAAATCCAGTCCAGAATTCTCATTCCCCCCACTTTCTTTTTCTTTTCTTTTCTTTTTTTAGACAGAGTTTTATTATGTACTTTTGCCTGACCTTGAACTCACTAAGTAGCCCAGGCTGGCCTTGCATTCATGCCAATCCTCCTGCCTCAGCATCCAAATGCTGCGATTACAGGTGTGTGCCACCATGCCCAGGTCTCAATATTTTTACATCTCCTTAGGTATCTGAATGATAGTTTCTAGGTCTTTGTTTTTCATAGGCTTGAAATTTTTTGAAGAGTATTAGTCAGATTTTCTATAGAATGTTACTCAATTTGGGTTGGTTTAATGGTTTTTCATAATTAATCTGGCCTGTGTATTTTAAGGCACAATGCCACAGAAGTGGGTGGCATACCCTCCTCATTGCATCATGATATTACTTGGCACTAGTGATGTTGACCTTGTGACAGCTAACTGGTAATGTAGTCTGGTAATTGAGATGGCATCTGCCAGGTCTTCTAGTCTTTTCATTATGAAAAATTTGAAACATACACAAAGTAGAGAGAACAGTATAATTCATATGTATCCATCTATCTTCAGTTTCAACAATTATTGGTCTTGTTTCATTCACTTGCCCACCAGCCTCTGCTGGGCTATTTGAAGCAAGTTCTAGACATTATATCTTATCTATAAATGTCTTAGTATGAGTCATAGAAGATACAGACTTCCATAAAATAGCTATAATATCATAAATACTCATGAAAAATTTCACTAGAGTTTTTTTTTTATTGAACTACAAATGTCAATCAGACAGTTTCAAGACACCTTAACAATACAGATTCGACAAATTAATACATTGCAAACTGTTTTCATAATGTTTTGGTATTGTACAAGGTGCATACATGATATTGTATTTACAGATATTATTTTAGCAGATAACTCTTATCAGTGAATTAAGAGTGTAGCTGCTTACTTATCTTATTTTTTATGCCTGAATTATATCCAAAAATTCAATACTTATTTTCCTAGTGGCTGACCATAGTACTAGAAGCCGACATAATATCCTGTCCAACCACCATTAGTGCAGATCTTGCCTCTCATAGGATTATATAGAAGCTCAGCATTATCTATCCCAACTGTACTGTCTATACACAGACATCATGATTTTTTTCTTTCTAAACCCCTTCCTTTGTCTACACCTGTCAAAGGTGGGCACTCCATTGACATTAAACTAACTTAGGTGCTTGAACTCGACAACACAATCCAACACAGTCAAGCATTCTGCAACCATAGTCAGTTATTCAAAGAAATTGTCGACCATAGCCATTTACAGCTCAGCTTAATATTATGGCCCCACAATGTATACTTCATTTTTATACTTTTCTGCTGGATGGTTAAGACCTAGATAGATCAAGACTTATATACCAACACATGAACTTTATATTTCCAATGTGGTCAGTGAAGTCCTCTCAGGGTTTATCTTGTAGTCCTGTACATTGTTCTGTAGGTCCTTTGTCTGCGTCATCCATGTGGATGAGTCACGGCCAATGCTTGAACAGTTTGCTCTCTATGAGAGCTTGAGAGAAAGTTTTCTCTTCATGTGACTCTCCCCAGGCACACTATAGAACTTCAATCTCTTTCCTCTGTGGCTCCATAATCTCCTTCTTCAGAAAATTTGGAGCTCACCTGAGTTTCATGATGTTGCAATACAGGTTCTCCTATGTCCTGAGTCTTCGCTGACCTTGAAAGGCTAGGGCCAAAATGTTGGCTGGCCTTGTGGCTCTTCTATTTCCCCAACTCTGACTTGTGATCTTAGGTTGTTAACCATCTAGAAGAAAAGCTGATTAGTATCCTGCAGCATATGCCATTCACTTTGCCTTATCTGACTCAATTGATTTTACTTGTTGTACGTTTCCTTTTGTATTTCTGCTTTTCACTTGTTATACTAGGGAGACTATATGATATTTACACATGTGTGTCTGGTTAATTTCACTTATGAGTATATGTTCAACTGGCATCCACTTCAGTATAAATGCTTCAAACTTATCATTCTTAACAACTGAGTAATACTCCATTATATAGAAATACCACATCTTTTTCAACCATTCCTCATGTGATGGATATCTTGGTTGTTTCCAAGATTTTGCTATCACAAATTGTGCAGCTATAAACATAGGTACACATATATCACCATGATACAATATTTTCAGTTCCTCTGGGAAAATTCCCAGTTGGGGGATAGCCAGCTTGAATGGGATTTCTAGTCCTACTCTTTTGAGGAGTCTCCACGCTGACCTCCACAATGGTTGTACCAGTCTACATTCCCACCAGCAGTGGAGAAATGTTCCCTTTTCCCAACAACCTCTTCAACATTTGTTGTTGGTTGATTTCCTTATGATAGCCATTCTTTCTGGAGTGAGATGATATCTCAGTGTTTTTTTTATTTGCATTTCACGGATGACTACCGATGTGGAGCATTTTTTCATATATTTATTCGCTTCTTTAATTTCATCCTCTGAGAAGTATGTATTCATCTCAGATGCCCATTTCTGAATTAGGTCTTTAAATTTGAGGGCCCTGTTATATCTTAGTTCTTTATATATTCTAGTCAGCAGACCTCTGTCTGATTGCTTATTGGTTAGGATTTTTTCAAAATTTGTGGGTTGTCTTTTCACTCTGTTGACAATTTCTTTTGACATGCAGAAGCTCCTCAAGAACAGTTGATCCCAGTTGTTGATTCTTTCAAGTGCTTCCCATGCAAATATATGTTTGCTCATGAACTCTTTACCTACCGCTCTGTCTTCAAGAGCTCCTCCTACTTTCTCTTCCAGAAGATTGAGTGTTTCTGTTTTAATGTTTAGATCTTTAATCCATTTTGACTTTAACTTAGTGCATGGTGATAGAGTTGGGTCAAATTTTAGTTTTAGGCATGTAGAAAGCCAAGTTTTCCAGCACCATTTGCTAAAGAGGCTATCTTTCTTCCAGTGAGCTTGTTTGGCCCCTTGTCAAACATCAGATGGCCGAGTGTGATCATAGATGCCTCTACGTCTTCTAATCTATTCCATTGATCCTCAGGTCTATTTCGTTGCCAATACCATGTTGATTTTATCACAGTGGCTTTGTAGTATAATTTCAAGTCCAGAATTGTGATGCCTCCTGCCTTGTCTTTATTGCCTTTGGTATTCTAGGTCGTTTGTGGCTCCAAATAAATTTTAGGAATGATTTCTCTATGTCTGGAATGTATGTTGGTGGCAGTTTGATAGGAATTGCATTAAATCTGTACAGTGATTTTGGAAGTATGGCCATCTTCACGATGTTGGTTCTTCCTATCCAGGAGAATGGAATATCTTTCTATTTTCTGAAATCCTCTATAATTTTTTTTCTTAGGGTGTTGTAATTTTCCGTGAAAAGATCTTTGACTTCCTTGGTTAAGTGAATCCCAAGGTATTTCATTTTCCATGGTGCTATTGTAAAAGGCATTGTTTCTATTGTTTCCCTTTCAGTGTGCTTGTTATCTGTGTAGAGGAATGCTATTGACTTTTGAGTGTTGATTTTGTGTCCTGCTATGCTACTGAATTTCCGTATCAGTTCTAGTAGTTTCTTGGTGGAATTATGGGGGTCTTCCAAGTAAAGTATCATATCATCTGCAAATAGTGATAATTTAACTTCTTCTTTACCTTTTCTTATTCCCTTTATTTCTCCCTCTTTTCTAATGGCTATTGCCAAGGATTCCAAGACTATGTTGAATAGGAAGGGTGATAGAGGACATCCTTGTCTTCTGATTTAAGAGTAAAATATTTCAGTTTTTCCCCATTTAGGATTATATTAGCTTTTGGGTTGTCTAGATGGCTTTTATCAACTTAAGGTAGAGTCCATTTATTCCAGTTTTCTGTAGGACCTTGAACATGAATGAGTGTTGGACTTTGTCAAAAGCTTTCTCTGCATCAATTGAGATGATCATGTGGTTTTTAGATTTCAGTATATTAATATAGTGTATTACATTTATAGATTTTCAAATATTGAATCATCCTTGCATCCCTGGGATGAATCCTACCTGGTCATGGTGTATAATCTTCTTGATGATTGCTGTATTCTATTTGCCAGGATTTTGTTGAGTATTTTTGCATATATGTTCATGAAGGAGATTGACCTGTACTTCTCCTTTTTTGGTTGTATCTTTCCCTGGTTTTGGAATCCGTATGATACTTGCCTCCAGAAATTATTTTGGGAGGACTGTTTCCTTTTCAAATTCATTGAAGAGTTTGTGGAGTGTGGGGTTTATATCTTCTATAAATTTCTTGTAGAATTCAGCTGTGAATCTATCAGGACCTGAACTTTTCTTTGTTGGTAGGCTTTTTATTACATTTTGGATTTCGTTGGCTGTTATTGGCTTATTGAGGGTTGTTATATCTTCTTGATTCAGTTTTGGTAATTTGTACCTTTCGAGGAATCTGTCCATTTCTTCTGTGTCTTCTATTCGGTGAGCGTAAAGATTCTCAAAGCTGCGTCTGTGGTGATTTCTCCCTTTTCATTCCTTATCACTTGTACTTGAATTTTCTCTTGCCTCTTTTTGATGAGGTTGGCTAGAGGCTTATCAAATTTATTTAGTTTTTCAAAGAACCAACTTTTTGATTTGTGGATTCTTTGAACTGTTTTCTTCATTTCAATTGAATTAATTTCTACTCTAATTTTCATCATTTCTTCCCGTCTTTGCGCTCTGGGTTTCATTTGCTCTTCTTTTTCTAGTTGTCGGAGGTGCAACATTAGGGTGCTAATTTGTTCCCGTTCTGTTTTTCTAATGTGTGAGTTCATAGCTATGATTTTCCCTCTTAAGAACTGCTTTCATTGCGTCCCATAAATTTCGGTAAGTTGTACTTGAATTTTCATCGAATTGTAGATATTGTTGAATTTCTTGTTGAATTTCTTCTGAGACCCATTGATTGCTGAGCAGAGTGTTTAGTTTCCATGAATTTAGCGGGTTTTTCTGGTTTCTTTTGTCATTTATTTCCAGTTTCATTGCGGTGTGGTCAGACAATATGCATGGGATAATTTCTATTTTCTTGCATATACTTAGGCATGACCTCTGGACTAGTACATGGTCTGTTTTGGAACATGACCCGTGTGCAGCTGAAAAAAATGTGTATTCAGCTGTGGTTGGGTGGAATACTCTGTATATGTCCACCAGGTCCATTTGTTACAAGCTCTGGTTCAGTTCTGCTACTTCTTTGCTAATGTTTTGTCTGCTTGACCTATCTTTTTGGGATAAGAGGGTGTTAAGGCCTCCTGTTCAGATTGTGGTATCAGATATTAGAGTTTTCATGTCCATTAAGATTTGTCTTACATAGTTGGGTGCTCCTGTGTTTGGTGCATAAATATTTATGAGTGTTACTTCTTGCTCTTGAATTTTTCCTCTGACCAATATATAGTGACCTTCTTTGTGTTGTTTGATCATTCTTGGTTTGAAGTTGAGACTGTCTGAGAACAGAATTGCTTTTTTCTGAGATGCTTGAACATGTAGTATTGTTTTCCATCCTTTGACTTTGAGCCTATGAATGTCCTTTTGAGTTAAGTGTGTTTCTTGTATACAGCATATTGTTGGATTTTGTTTCCTAATCCACTGTGCCAGTCTATTTCTCTTAATTGGAGAATTGAGTCCATTTACATTGATGGTTATAATTGAAATGTGCTGACTTATGTTTGTCATATTTACCTGGTGCTGTTTACTCCTTTGTGACCTGTGTTTAATTGTCTGTCCTGTTTAGTGGGTTCCTTCCATTCTCATTCATGGAGTTCTGGTCATTGTGGTCTCTCTCTAGAACATCTTTCAGCAGCCTGTGAAGGGATGGCTTTGTCATCATGAAATTCTTTAGTTGTTCTTTGTCATGGAAGTATTTCACTTCTCCATCAAACTTGTAAGAGAGTTTTGCAGGGTATAATAGTCTGGGCTGGAATTTGTTTTCGTGTAGGACTTGAAGAACTCTGCTCCATGCTCTCCTTGCCTTCATTGTTTGTGTAGAGAAGTCGGCTGTAATTCTGATGGGTTTTCCTTTGAATGTGAGCTGGTTCTTCTCTCTAGCAGCTTTTAGTATATTATTTTTGTGTTGGATTTCTGGGATCTTAACTATTATATGTCTCGCTGTGTTTCTACTTGGGTTGAAGTTATTTGGTGTTCTGTATACTTCGGTGACCTGACTGTTGATTGTTTCCTCGTATTTGGGAAGTTTTCTGCGATTATTTCTCCCCAAATTCTTTTTATGGCATTTGTATTGACTCCTTCATTGTCGTTGATACCGATTTTTCTCACATTGTTCATCTTGGCATCATCTTGCAGGTGATGCATTATTTTTTCCTGCATTCTCATTGTTTTTAAGAGATCCTTTCTCACCTTTTCACTAGCTGTCCCGGCATCTTCAAGATCTGAAACTCTGTCTTCACTTTCACTCAGATGGTTTTGTAGACTCGTGATTGATATTTTTAGTTCTTCTATATCTCTTTGACTGTGTTTCATGTGTTCTATTTCTTTTCTGTATTGCTCATTCAAGGAATCCATCATATTTCTGATCTCCTCAATTTTTTTTATCCATATCTTCTTTAGATGTAGTTATTAATTCTTTTTCTGCAGTGTTTCTTCCAAATTGGGTTTCCTCCGTATATTTCCGGACGTGTTTCTGTATTTAAGATGCTATGATTTCAAAGAATTCTTTTTTTTCAAAGAATGTTTTTTTGATTTCAGAAATTATTTCTGCTTTGAATTCCTCATGATCTTTCTGCTGTTGTGTCTTTGCTTCAGATGCTGTTAATTCAGCTGGAATAATGCTCTCTACACTTGTTCTGGGTGAGCATTGTTTTTTCACCCAATGTTTCTGGAATTCATTCTTTATTTCAGATCCTATGTATTCAGATATTTCTTTTTAATTCGTGGAATTACGTCTCGTTTTATTTCCTCTATACCTTTCTGCTGTTGTTCCTTTGCTGCTGTATCTGTTAATTTATTCATTGCAGCTGAGCTAATGTCCTCTGCCCTTACTGGTGGACTCTAGGTCTGGGATTGCATTTTTCCCCTTGTCTTTGTCATTTTGTATAGCACTTACCTTTGACCTTTGGTGTAGAGCTTTGATGCAGCTATAATCTTAGCTTGTTACGAGATTCGGGTGCCAGTCTATTAAGTTTGAGATTATCCAAGTATGCCTATCCTGGATCTAGCTGTTGTGTTCAGTTCCTTTTTGCTGCAGCTCCTGTGGTTCCCCTCTGTTGGTTCCCTGTTCAGGCAATCACGAACTGAACTGGGATGCAGAGCATGTAATGAAAATTCCCACTGTCTTGGCTGGCTTTGGGCGAGGATCTGGAAAATTGCTGGAGTCAGCCCTCCTATGTCAGGCAGTTTGCTGTCTAGGTGGGCAGTCCTGGGCTTTGGTGGGTCTCCTGGGCTCCCAAAAGGATAGAGGATGATCTTATTCACCGGGTAGGTTGTACTGGGTCAGCCAGCCTGTGCTGGGTCTGGGTCTACAGGCCAGAACCCAAGAAGGCTGGGAAAGGTCCCTCCGGCGCAGCGGGCCTGGAGCCCTCACTCACAGGCCAGGCTGTGCTGGGTTTCGGGCCGTGGGGTGGGACCTAGAATCGCTGAGAAATGTACCTCCAGTGTGGCAGGCTTGGAGTTCTTATTCTAGGTTGACCTGCACTGGGTCTGAGGCCATGTGGTGGGACCGGCAATTGCTGGGAAATGTTTCTCTGGTGCGGTGGGCCTGGAGCTCTCAGCGGGCCACGGGGAGTGGGGGGACAGGGAATCCCTGGGAAATGTCTCTCTGCCATGGTGGGCCTGGAGTTCTACACTCACTGAACTTTGGTGCGCAGGGAGTTGGAGAAATTCCCATTCACTCAGTGGGCTTTAGGGCAGGGAATCCAGGGAGGTTCTGGTGAGTGGGTCTTGAGGTTTCAGGCCGGTCAGTGGCTTGGAGGGCTTCTGGAGGGGGAGGGGGGTTTGGGTAGTGCTCGTGGGAAGAAGGCAAAAGTTCTCCCTTAGACTCACCACACACTCACTGACTCACTGATCTGGGAAACCTAGTGAGTCATGCAAATTCCCAGGGATTCAGGAGGCCACTGAAGTCAGCTGCTGTCTCAGGCCAGTCTCTGGGGCTGGGCAGCGTGGACAGAACTGAGGAGGCTGCTGGAATCAGCTGTGCTGTCTCAGGCTGGTCACTGGGACTGGGTGGACGTGGGTGGGCCAAACTTTATTTTCAAAAAAAAGGAAGGAAAAAGTTTATGTATGTATGTATACACAGGATAGCTAAAATAATTGTACTAATTTCACTCAGTTTTTTAAAAAGTAGCAGTTAATGCTTAATATTTTTATTTTGACCAATTTTACATGCTTATTTCTAGTAATCTAAGCAACTCCATTGAAAACAACAATGTGCAATATAACAACCATTCATCTTGGGTTTTCTTTAATTGTATATGATTTCTAATCTCTTATCCATTGTTGTTCTATTGGATAAGATAACAGCATGAATGAAACAAATTAGGATTATGTGTGAAATATTTTTCAAGCAATACAATATGTTGAATTGAAGAATATGAGCATGTTCCAACTTTCTATTTGTGTTTCATTTTTCCCCCATACATGTATTTTATGTTTCTCATATAAGAGAAACCATGTGATATTTAAGCGCATGTTTCTAACTTATTTCACTCAGAATTATGCTTTCATGGTGCATATATTAACGTGTGAATAGAGGATAGTCCATAACACACAAGTCGATATTTGTGCATTTTTTGATTAGGGCTTTTTTTTTTTAGGTATATGAGTACCTCTAATTAAAAAATTAGAGTACCTAAAATAAAAGATTCTTCTGTTATTTTAAACAATGTAAAGGAAACATTTGATTGATTGCTTGATTGATTGATTGATTTTGGTGATTGAACCCAGGACCTTGGGCTTGCCAGGCAGGGGCATATGCCACTGAGTTATTGCCCTGGCAGAAACATCTAATTTTTAAAAATACTCTCATCCCTAGAATCTTCCTAAATCTGTCCCTAAATTAGAACTAGCTGATTAGTTCTGATTAATCTACAGTAAAGAACCAATAATTGCTTTATATATCTGAGTCATATTACAAGCAATAATCTAGGATAGGGAGAACCAAAAAATATATAAAAGTGAGAAGAGGACTGAAATGCAAGCTGAGGAGAAAGTGTGAATCCTGAGGCAGAAAGCCAAGTTGAAAGAATAAGTCAAAGCCAGGACAGACACAAGAAGCCAAGAACTTTCTAAAAACTAGAAATTGATGGGCTGGTGAGATAGCTCAGTAGTGTAAGCACCTGCCTAATGAGCAAAAGGACCCATGTTCAATCCCTGGTACTGCGTGCTGCACCAGCCCCAGAACTCTGGGCACACTATGCTGGCCATCAAGATTAGGTGTGGATGTGCATGCCTGTAATCCCACCATTGGAATGGCTGAGACAGGAGGATAACTAAAAGTCTGAGCTGTCTATCAAGGCCCTGCACAAAAGGAATGGAGGGAGGGAGGGAGGGAGGCGGACGGGCAGGCAGGCAGGCAGGATAGGTGGATGGAAGGTTGGAAGGTTAAAAAAGAAAACTTAAAAAATAAATTAAAAAAAATAAAAGCTAGAAATTGAGACAGAACAGGGGCTATAAAGCCAAGGCAGAAATAAATACTCAGAGATGAAAATGCTTTTCAGTTTCTAATAATTCACATTTAGTCCCTAAATCTAGCTCTTGAAAGCCTAGTGCCTTCTCTGCCTCACCAGTGAAGCCCTACACTTCTGATCAAGGAGATTATGGGGCCACAGACGAATGTGATCAATGATGTAGAGTGTGCCTAAGGAGAGTCACATGGAGAGAAAACATTCTCTCAGACTTTCACAGAGAGCAAATTGGTCAAGCAAGGGCGTGACTCATCCACATGGCTGACACTGACAAAAGATCTACAAACTGTGGTACAGGGTTTCAGGCTAAATCCTGAGGGGATTTGACAGACCTTGTCAGATACAGAAATTACATTTCTTGTTATATAGGTCTTGCTTTATCTTGGTCTTAACCATCCAGCAGAAAAATATAAAAATGATGCATAAAAAGCAAAGCCATATTATTATGCTGAGCTGTAAAAGGCTCAAGTCAAGAACTTCTGACATTGCCAGTACTATGGATAACTACTATTATGGACTATTGGACTATATTGAAATATTTTGCTGGAATTCATGCACCTACAATATTTAAATGACAATGTGATACCCTTCTCTGACAAAGCTAGGTAAAAAGAGGGGATACAAATGAACGACCATTTTGTATCTGTATATTCAAAATAGGTAGGATAGATATACAGCTACATTCTCCTAATTCAATGAATAGAAAGATTTGTTCTAGTAGTGTTTGTGGACAGGATATCATGTCTGCATCTTGTACAATGAATAACCACTAAGACAACAATATGCAATGTATATATTATTGAAACAGTCCTAATTGGATTTGAAACTGTGTCGTTATTATTTGTTTCTCAATAAAATTATTTAAACAAAACCACAACTACATTGTGTTTGTTTGTTGATACTGAGCATCAAAACCCAGGCCTCAGCCTTTCTAGGCATGCATTCTTCTCCCCATTCCAAAGAGTAAAGAGTACTATTTATAGCAATGTTATATCACATTGTTCTATTTTTACTCATGGAACTCATGCATAATAATGCATATATAGAGACTGGTGAGATAGCTCAGTGAACTAGAACATCTGCCTAGGCAAGCTTAGGCAAGCATAGGGACCATGGTTCAATCCCCAGCACCACATGCCACTCTAGCCCCACCCCCAGGACCAGTGGAGCAGGTCACAAAAATAAACAAATAAATAAAGCATATATATTATGTTAAGATTCTTCAGAGTCACAAAACATATATGTATTTTGATTATTATTTTGTAAAGTAATATGTTGTCATAGTTAGCAAAATAAAGCATACACAAGCACATTAGCTGGGTACTATGACCTTACCAAGTATGTACATAAAACTTATAGCCCCATGTAGGTACTTTAAGAAAATATTTTTATGTCTAATTATGTTGACTTATGCCATTGGCAACTATTTCTTAGATGTCAAAATTATTGGTTAGTTGGGGTAATTTGTTTGGAAAATTTGTGTGTGTAGCTCCTGAACAACGAAGCTGCTTTATGAAATTTTTTCCTCTTAGGGCTATTGTGTTTGAATCATCATCATTGTGTCTTCTTTTGTGGCAAGTCATTAAAAAATGAGTTGACCTTTAAAAGAAATTTCACGGCAGTTTTCCTCTAGCATATGTTTGGCACTCAAAAGAAATAAGATGAAATGCTAGGGAGGCACTCACTCATTTGATTTTCCCTTGAAATATTAGGCTTATGTTTAGATGAGACACAATAGAGGAATCTGACACTTTATGCTAGTTCATGAGCATATGCTTTGACAGAAAAAAGGGAGCAAGCAAAGTATGTTGGTGATAAAAATGGAAGACAAAGTCAATCAATATCAAGAAAAATGGCATGCTGAATCCTGATCTTAGGAAACAAGTCCTTTCTGTGTTCACAAAATGAGAGAAAGTGACATATTTCAAATTCAAGTTAATTATTTCCTCTTTGCCAAGTTATTCATGATTGATTGGCTCCTTTATTTGTCAAAAAAATGATCTTTCCTCTCTCTGATCTATTAAAAACACTGGGACAATTAATTCTTCCTACTCATTAATCTTACAACACAAACTCTTAAATGTGTGGAACCCAGAATTAGACCGTTTTATAAAGATCAACTATTCAAAGGAAATATAATTCATCAAGAATATACTTTGGAAAATGAGATTTAAAAGCTTAAATCTAATTAGATAAGTAGAATTGTCATGAAATACATTGGAACAAAAAGTTTTAAAAAGTTTTTCAAAAGGTAAAACATTTAAGAGGAGCTAAGGATAGATTAATCATGAGAAATGAGTGACTTGCACTAATGGCATAAAGAACTTAAAAGGACACACTTTAGTTCAGTCAAAAGTAAATGATGGACAAAGGAATTGTAGTTCTTTCCATACATATCCACTCAGGTACTTTGTTTAATAGAGAGCCTGTAGAAAAGACTAATACAGAAGTCTTCGTGGGAAAAGAAGGAGCCTGTGGAATTCATTAACACCTTAAGTATCTAGAACCCTTGGCCTTACCTCAGTAAGCAGCAGAATCCTTGAAGTTTTGGCAGTAAAAAGGAAGAGGGGAATGCAGTATGTTAGGTGAATGTGTAAGTATAGTATAAACTGGGATGGAAGAGTAATGTTGGAGGTTGTAGTCAAGTGAGATTCGTCACTCAGTATGAGTCATGGAGACATGAGATAAATGTAAAATACACTGGAGGTATAAGGGGTTTCCAAAGGGGAACATAGACAGGCTACATGCTCTTTGAGACTATTTGAGCCAGCTTTTACCTAATGCAATCTGCCTAAATATAACATGAACATTTTAAAGTGATATTTATAGAAGGTGTGTTTAGGTTTTCACTTGGTTTTAGTGCTATCCTTTTAGGAAAGCAGCATTGTCTAAACTCCATGATTTACTTTATTGTTGCTTTTTGGATCTTTCCTTTCCAGAATGTTCCTGTAGCATCATAAGTCTTTCTGCTCACTTTATCATGGATAGTCATCCCTACTTAAAATTTGAATCTATAAAACCCCTCAATGAGGCAATGTCCCATTTCCAATGTAGCTCAGAAAAGGATGTAGAAATAGTTCCTCTTGCATTCAACTCTTGGCTCTCCTTTCCCTCAGTCTCTTCAGAATCAACAAAATAGACCATGAGCTATGCAAACTTCTTTACTGAAGAATCTAAAGAAGGGTAATGTTAGTAAGAAACTAATAACAATATTCTTTAAGCACCTATTATATATAGTACTGAGAATTTGCATAATATTAATCTGTACAATAACTCTGTGTGGCAGGCATTATTATAATCTCTATCATATAAAAGAAGAAACCAAGACCCAGAGATTTAGTAATTTATACAGTGTTACACATCCACTAAGTGACAATACTGATGCTTAATCTCAATGAGTGAAGCTTCATCTCCAATCACTGTACTGAGTATGGACCCTCAAAGAAGCACCTAAGAATTCAACCTCCCAGAGAAGGTTTTCCATTAACTGAGATCTGGCCCTTTATTCCTAAGATCCTTCAGCCTCAGATTATTCTATGTAAAATTTCCATTTCTTTTTCTTGGAAAGCTCTACCCTGTCTCACCATAGGCTCCACACTCCATGCATCTTCTCTTTTTCCCATAGTCTCAAGTGTGAAGCCTGTGGCTTTAATAACAGATATCCAGGCAGATAAGAAAAACATGTTCATCAGTACTTAAGCTTGAAGTGGGGGAACCTCAAATTTTTAGATATATACCGACAGATCTTTACTCCATTCCACCAAAAATTTCCTTGTTATCATTGATCTGTAAGTTTACTAAATTATTTATTAAAGTAGGCATATCTCCCCCAAATGTGCATTTATTTATCTTAAAAATTATAAATATATATAGGCTTTTAGGGAAGTTCTGTGTTGTTGTTGTTTTGTATTTAGGACAGAGTCTCACTACTTATATTGGACTTGTAGTGATCCTCCTGTTTACAGCCTCCCAAGAGCTGGGATTACAAGCACACACCACCATGCCCAGTCTCAGTCATTATCTCAGTATGTCCTGAGGTTGGGGCCAGCACAGCAGGTCCAGGGATGGAACTCCCAGCCCCTGAATCTGCCTAAACAGGTGCTTTAATCTGCTGAGCTATTTGCCCAGCCCTGGGAAGTTTTATGTTTATAGAATAATAGAGCAGAAGGTTCTGAATCCCTTTAAGGCCCTGTTATGTTGTGTCCAGATGTACCCCAAAGCCTCATGCAGTCATAGGTGGGGCTGCTTCAGCGGTGCCTGGATCTAGAATGTGTGATGATTCATGGTGCTATCCTAAAATCAGGGGCACTAGGATTAAGGGTGTGAGTGCTGCTCGCCCTAAGTATTCTTGATAAGACAAAAGGAGCAGACAGCTGCTTTTAAGGTCTCTTGCTTGGTTGTTTATGCTGTTTTCTGCTTGCCATGAAGTGGTTCTCTCCTCTGCCAACCCACCCTGCCTTGGGACCAGCCAATTATGGACTGAAAAAACTATAATCTTTGAGCTAAATAAAGTATTCCCCCTTTAACTTTGAGTTTCTGGTGGTTTGTCTTAGCAAGAGAAAAGTAAGACAGGCTCCTCCAGTTCCCGTCTCTAGTTCTGCTATGATGTACAATTTCCTTTAGTGTGATACAATAGTGACAACTGCTGAACCGGTACTAATATGTTGTTACTACTATAGTTTACACTAGGGTCCACTCTTTATGTTTCACTTTTATTGGTTTTGACAAATGAACAATATATGTGTCCACCATTACAGACACAAATTCCCTTTTCAAAGCTAGCATACATTGCTGAATTATATTGGTGAAGGACTTTTCCTTGGTTCCCCAGCAACAGCTCCCATATGAAAGTCTGTAGATCCCCAGTGATAGGCAGAGAATCTGTGAATCTTCTCCCTCCAGATTTGGAGGTGGTTTCTCCATAGAGAATTACTATTATGTGATACTCTTACTATGATAACGCACATTACATGAAGTGTAAAACTTTACTAAAAATTTAAAAATACTGAATTCAGACCACATCATGCCCCAAAGGTTGTGGACTGGGGGTGTGGGCCAGTGCTACCTTACATCTGCAGCAGGGTCCAGGATGATGTCAGCAAGTGAGCACAAGTGATGTCGTGCACTTGCCCCAGCAACGCTTGCGTCACTGAGCTATACATCTTTCCCCATCACTTTTAAATGACATTTTGTTTCCAAAGTACAAAAGTACATTTTTAAAAGTTCTCATACTTTCAAATCATTTTGGATTTCAGAATTTCAGACAGAAGATAATGGCCCCAGATAATACAGAACAAAATGGGATAAATACCCTTGTGGAAAGGGCTAAAGACACACAGAGGGGTGAACAGCTCATGCCTGTACTCCTTAGCTGACAGCTGACATCATGAGGTCAAGAGGAAGAAATAAGAGAAATGGAGTCAATGAATAATAACTATTTAAGAAATTTCTTTTCATGTGTCAGTATGTTTTGGTTAAACAGGAATTTCAACTCAAAGAAGCCAAAATGGTAAATGTATCATCTAGTGTACATGGAAAGGCCTCAGAGGAGTAGAGTAAATTAAGGTTTGATCCACATATCTGGTGATACTCTGAGAACTCAGCCTGTTTTGGTCTTTCTTCTCTGCCACAGAAGTTGTACACTTCACCTCTTAAGAGTATGTAAGAAGGGCTGGGGAGATGGCTCAGTAGAATAAGCTCTCGCCTGGCAAGCACAAGGGCCTGAGTTCAATCCCAGTTCCACCAAAAAAAAGTACATAAGCAACAAAAATTGAGGACTTTCCCAGGAGTGGCAAGAGAAGAGTAACCTTCCCTGGAACAATACAGGGAAGGTTTTGAGGGTGCTGGGAAGAAGAGGGATTGGCTAGTGTGCAGGCAAACAAACTGAAGCCATGGAAGAAGGTGAGATTTTTTTATTTGTTTGCTTTAAATAGAATATAAAAATTAACACAGAGATTGTATGTATTTGGCATAGCAGGAAAAGGCTTTGGTCACATTTAGGTCTAAAGTCTAGTTGAGATATCCAGAGGAAGGAGGGGAAAAGGGTTTAGACAGACAGACAGTGGATATGTGGCTTTAGAAGTAAGTTGTGGCAACTGGCTCTGACATCTGAACTTGAACTTCCTGATAGATGGACAGGCACAGCTGGCTACCTCAGGGCAGAGTGTCTTAGGGATTGCTACGGTCACAAAGCAGTTTTTCTGCAATAGTCCTCCACCCAGGCTATCTGAAAACTATAGCCACCTATAGTCAAACTATAAAGCATTGTTAGAAGGACTTTTTTGTTGACTCTGCTCTATCAGGTAGACATCCAGAACTAAAGATTTACTTCCAGGGCACAAGTTTGGATTCCTGGTTTTAAGCAGCAAACATTATAGGAGTTTAATTAGACTGTTTGTAAAATATATCCATAGAGATTTCAGTTCTCTTGTATCTTCATTTGAGGATAACATGTTTATATGTATAAATATCACAGTATCTCTCAAGTACTTCCTATTTACCAGTATCTGGGAAGGAGAATTGGGGCAGGTGGTGGAAGGGAAAAGAAAAATATGCAGAAAAAAGTAAAAGAATGAAATGGAAACAAAGCTTTGTAAATAAGGAGAAGGACAAGGTTAGGTGGAAGGGTATGTCATGGACAGGTACCAATTCTATGGGATGAATGTGATCATTATGTATATCTAAATTGTACCAATAAACTTAATTATTAAAAAAGATAATGTGTATGGTTTTTAAATCCTCTTGAAATATGTTGTACATTTTTTAAAGTACACATATAACATGATAACTTGGTGAATTTTCAACAACTGGATATCAGATAATCAGCACCAAGATCAAAACCCAGACAGTACACAGTGTTAATCTGTTCATTTTTTCAGCTTAATCCAGTTTAGAGTTAAATCTACTAAAAGTGAAGTCTTTTTTAAAATAATCTGATAGTAATTTTAGGGTAAACTGTGATCTTGGTTATACATTTCACTAGTGGAAGTCTCTGACTTCAGAAACACTTTGCTCAAAAAACCACATCTTTAAGCAAAAATCTGAATTGCCTGTTGCAGTGGTTTTCACCTTCTAGTACATCAGCAGATCTGTTAAATGAACTGACAAATTGGTGAGAAGCAGAGAAGATAAATCTTCATTAAACAAGAGTGAGTGAGCAGAGAAACAAAATATTAGGTGGCAAGAAAGTGGGCACTCTACCTTAGTAATTTGATTCAGGATACTAAAATACTCTGGGAGTGATGTTTATCTGTTAATAGCTTTTTAAGCTGCAATACTTTGTAAAGATGATAATTATGAAACAAGTTAGTTCTTTTGCCTTATTATATAATAGTAAATGATAATGTTTCTATATTTTTGTAGCACATCAATATATTTTCTTTATTCTGATTTTCCCTTTTATTTTAATATCCATGCAAATCTAGTATCTATCTGCATATATATACATTTATTTAGTCTACTTAATATATGGATACTTATGTAAGTAGACTTTGAGTTGAGGATGGAACATGTGAATATGGAAATGGTATATATATTTTAAAACATCAGTGGATAGCAATGATTTTTTTGTGTTTTTCCCCTCCCTTGAAGTAAGAGAAAGTGGTTGAAGATTGGAAGGGGAGAGTATGGGGTAGGGCAGAAGAGGTCATAGAGAAGGAACAGGAGGGCTGAAAGCTGATTCTGCTGAAGTTGTTTATTAAACCAGAGCATGAGACAACCAGGCTGAGGTTTAGGGGACACGTCTCTGGTGTCCCTGGCTCCCCTGCCTGTGGTGACTTCTGTAAGGACCAAGGACTAAGAAGCTGGTTACCACTGGCTTGCCTCCCCCCAGGTGATACAGCATTTTCCTGTTCCCTTTCCTCCAACCCTATGTTGGCTCCTGGGGCCAGACCACATGTGCTTGCAGGTATGCCCATTACTTCACACCAACATGCACAACAACTTTATCAGAATTATAGCAGACATAAATATTTGTAGCCAAAGAAGTCTTGTATCACTTTTATTTAAAAGTTGTAATAACTGGGGCAAGGGAAGATAGCTCAATGGTCTAAGTGCCTGCCTGGCAAAAGCAAGGACCTGGGCTCGATCCCCAGTACTGCATGCCATATTGGACCTGAAGAACTCTTGGCACACTGTGCTGGACACTGAAACCACACATGGTGGTGCACACCTATAATCTCAGTGCTGGGGAGGCTGAGACAGGAGGAGCACCATGAGTCTGAGCTGCCTAGTGAGACCCTGTAACAAACAAATACTTTTTTAAAAAATTAAAAAATTGTGATAACATCTAACCTGAAATCTACCATTTAATATCCATATGGTATTGTTAACACTAGGTGTGATGTTGTATAGCACATTACTAGAATTCACTCAGTTGACATGACTGAAAATTTAGACTCACTCCTTCTTAATCCTTTGCTAAATTCTTGGTATCCACATCCACGTTCCATTCTCTCCCTCTCTCTTATTTTTTTTTATTTATTTTTTATTTTTTTTGGTACTGGAAATCGAACTTTGGACCTTGCACTTGCCAGGCAGGTATTTAATGCTGCTCTATTCTCTATTTCTGTGAGCCTGACTACTTGAGATCCTACATATAAGTATAATCATGTGGTTTTTATCCTTTAATGACTGGCTTATTTCATTTACCAGAATGTTCTTAAGGGTTAGTCTTGTCACTACACATAATAGGATCACCTTTGAAGGCTGAATAATATTTTATTATATTACATGCCCCATTTTCATCTATTGCCGATGGACATTTGCAGTGTTTTAGCTGTTGTGAAAGTACAAGTGTCTCTTCAAGATCTCCATTTCAATTCTTTTTCTGGTAAATATTCAGAAATGGGGTAGTTAGATCATGCAGTAGTTCTGTTTTTGATTTATTTGAAGAATGACCTTCCTGTTTTCCAAGTGGCTGCCCCATTTGTAACTAATTACCTCATTGTATGTGTTCATTATAGACACAATTCTACTTCCAAGAAATGCCTCTGCTAGGACTGGAAACAGCCTGAATCTTTAACTTTAGATAAGAAAAGAACTTGACTGAACATAAGAAAGGAGCCTGAACAGCAGTTTTGAATAGTGATAGAAAAATGATTTTTCTATGAATGATGTTAATATTTTTCCCTTTCCAAATGTGATTTAAATTCAACAATTCAACTGATTAATTGGGTTTCTTTCTTTCATCTTGTAATGATAAGGATGAAACCCAGTGTCTTTTATACACTGAGCTACACCCCAGCCCTAGATTTATTACTTTTTACCTTCATTTAAATTTTTATTCAGGATAATTGAAATACAACAGATAGTCTTTGACCTTTTTCACTTTGTCAGAAATGTAGCATTTCAAAAGGAAAAGTCCTTCCACAGCAACAGTGAGATTGTATCATCAGTCTGTAAAAGAAAAACAGAGATCTGAAAGCTTAAATGAATCATGGGTTACTGACATGCCGATGTCAAAAAGAATTTACTAATGTGCTTCTGTTAGTGGAAAAGTGTGAGGGTGACTGGGGATCGGAGATCAAGTAAATTGTGGAGGGAGGAGTTAGGCAGCAGGCTGGAGAAATCAGAGGGAGGAGGCCAGTGCAGAGGGAGGATCCTGCAGGTTGGAGGAGGTGTAGCCTCTGAGGCCTGGGAATTTGAAAGGGAACAGGAGGCAAGCAGGCAGGAAGTAGAGGAAAATCAGGTGAGAGGTGGCTCCTAGAACTTGAGAGAAGAGGCCTAGCAGTGCTGTTCAGAGTGGAAGGAGAGCTGAAACCCAGGGCAGAGGGCAGGAAAGAGGGGAAGGCAGCAGTGAAATTAGTTTCTAGTAAAATCTACCAGTATCCTCCCTGCCTGTGGAATTTTAGCCATCAAATAGCTCCCATGGAAACTAGTGTGTCTAGAAAGGTAACTGAATATAGAGCATCATCGGTCAGTTTACTGAGCCTCAGAAAAAGCAGGAGCTTGGTTTCCTGAGTTGTGAATAAACAATTATTCTGCTAAGAAAAATTAAGTGGCTTTGTCTCGGCCACTTAAGTCTAAGTCTGAGAACTGAAAGGACGGTCCTGCATCAAACCAAAGTGAGTCCATTTGTTTGATCAACTTAAAGAGATGTTTTCATTTATCAAGAATGCCAGAAATACTACATAAGAACATTGGTGTTGTATATTTTGTTGTCAAGTAGTAATGATTAGACAGCCATTTTAGTAGAAATAAATATGCAAGGATTTCTTATTAATCAGTTTATCCAACTATAAGGCTTTAATGAAGGACTAAAATTATCCCAGCTGAAATGTCTTCTTTCCAGTGTTATCTTCCTGAAAGTATAAAATAGGTCCATATGACAAATACTTCCATTAAAGAAATGAGAATATTTTCTAGAAATGAAGGAAAACTTTCCTTATTTCTTCTGGGCTTACAGAAGAAAGTTCAAGCACATCCTGAGCACAGAATACTAAGCATAGTGCTGTCCTTGGGAAGTTCAAGATCAGCCTGGTGGAAGATGGCTTGTGTTGACAGACAAACCACCTTCATCTGGAACTTGTAAATTTGAGCTGGGGACATATTTGTCACATAGCAACCTTGAAGTAAACAGAGTGGTTGCTCCCCTAGAAATAGGGTTTTCACTTGCATAGGAAGTTGGGTTGGTTCTGTTTTAATAGTCCACTGTGGCACATTCCTCTGCCTTTTGAAAATGGCTTTGGCAAAGAATTCTTAGATCATTGTGGTGGAGGTGTTTGCTGAGCCCATATCTTTAAGAGGGCAACTTGGAAGTAGCTACCAAGACTTAAAATGTACACATCAGAGCTGAGAGTATAGCTCAGTAGTAAAGTGCTTGCCTAGAAGGCATGAGACCCTGGGATCAACCCCCAACACTGAAAAAGAAAAGTACAAGAAAGCAGTTCCATTTCTAGAAATTTAGAAGTTGCACCAACACATACACACACAATTCATTGTAGCAATGTTTGTGATCAGAAAAAGACCCTGTATACCCATCAATGGCAGTCTAACCAACTATATTATGAATACCGTTCAAAGAAATGCTAATTGATGTTTTAAAATATGACATAGATCTATATGTATTTAACTATATGTGTTCTTACCTGCATGAGGACATTTTTGCCATTTATCCCCAGCATTTAAAATAGTACTTGGCACACACAGGTGCTGACTTTTATAAGTGAATAAATGAACAACAAACGAAGTTTTAAAATGAATTTAAAGATACCAATTAGCAGGGAAGAAAATGAGCACAAAAATAATTAAGATGTGTTATGTACATGTATCAACTCCGCACAATGAGTGTGATCACTATGTACTACAAACATATACTAATAAACATAAAATAAAACTTTTATAAAAAGATGGCCTGTTATAAATTTCTGGATCAATCCTCAGTTCTGCAAAAAATTAATTAGTTACTTAATTTCTGGAGGCATTCTGTATTTCCCAAGGCATTTCATAATTAGATCCTTGGTCTTCCAGTTGGAATTGGACATTTAATACTCTGTACCATCCTGATCTTAAAGAGTAACTGGTCTTACTTAGTAGCAATGAGCTATAACCCTGAAGCCTGATGTTATCTCTGAGGTTTCATGCTAGAGGTCCAATAGCAGTCACTGAACAGCCACCTAAAAACACTATTTACTGTTAAAGCATTCCACAAATGGTGCTATGGCTGCAGGAGGCGTTAGCTATGCTATATTCATTAAAATATGAATGTGAGAAAAATTGCCAGCTGTTTCATTCGAAAATTTTCTTGGTTCTTCGTTAGTTTTCACAAAAACTTGTGAGCTCAGCAGAGTTTGCCCCTTAACTGAGATGAAATCATTCCAAAGAATAGATGTTTCCAATGATCGTGAGTTATACTTTTTCATGTCAGAGATTGGAAAGAAAGATATTTAATGAAAATAAAATTTTTAAATGTTCATTTCAAGAGTTAATAATATAAGAGATTTAAAAGTCCTAACATTAACCTGCATTTAGATAGGTTACAAAGCATAATTCATTATCCCTATAGTTTAGTTTCTTTTAATTTATCTCTTTGCCCTTTTGTTTGCTTTTATCTTCCAGGGACATTTAGATAAAGTACCTGGAGAAGGAAAGTTATACTATTGCAGGACTCTAAAATCTGTGGTTTTCCATGCCCAAGTCCTTTATAGAGAAAGTCTAAGGCCTAATAAATATAGCCACACATGTTAAAGATCCACATACAGAAAATAAAACTGTTATTCATTTTCCCTTGCAACTCATGAGAGCATTTAAGGATTTGTTTCAAAGGAACTGCTGAAAATATGGAAACTTGACATCAGCAGAGAACTTGCTGAGACGGTGGGTGCTGTGTTTCCAAGAACACTCCCTCAACACCCTCAGAGCTGTCAATGAGCCAAGCCAGGGCCACTCTGAAGCTCGTATGACTCTTCATAGTCCGACTTAGCGACCTCCAACAGTAATAGTTTCTAATGGACAGGTAAAAGGCTCTTGTGATCGTGAACAGAATTGAAGGAGATTAGCCAGGTTATTGCTTATCCTTGGCTAGGTCCTCTTTCCAATTCTATGCCTGCTTAACAAACTAAAGAAGAATGTGAAGGCCAGCAAGATAGCTCAGCAGACTAAGTGCCTGCTTAGGTAAGCATAGGGACCGAGGTTCAATCCCCAGTACCACATGCCTTGGCACACTAAGCTGGCCACAGAGACAAAGCTTGGGGGTGCATGCCTGTAATCCCAGTGCTAGGGAGGCTGAAACAAGAGGATCACTATAAGTCTGTGCTGTGTAGTGAGACCCTGTACCAAATACATTTAAAAAAATTAATTAAAAAAAAGGAAAATGTGAAGAAATGTATCGTAAATTCAAACTTTCTTACATAAATGGAGCCCAAATCCTCATTTGTCAGTTTATTCTATAGTGACATTTTTTTTTTCTTTTTAAGGCTTTCATTTAACTTTTTTTTTTTTTTTTTTTTTTTTTTTTTTTTTTTTTTTTTTTTTTTTTTTTTTTTTTTTTTTTTTTTTTTTTTGTCTTTTTGAGGCAAGATCTCACTATGCAGTTCAGGCTGGCCTTAAGCTCACTTCGTAGATCAGTCTGGTCTCGAACTCACAACAATCCTCCTGCTTCAGCTTTCCGAGTGCTGGGATTACAGGCCTGCACCACCACACCCAGCTCTAACATATTTTATTTTTAATAAACATTATTCTTTAATGTTTTAGATTTATAGAAAAACTGAGAAGCTAGCAGTACAGTTTTTATCCACCATGAACCCAGTTTCTTCTACTATTAGCACAGTATGGTGCATTTTTTATAATGAAAGAACTTAATAAAGCATATAGTTTATTTAGACTTCTTGTGCTTTCCCTGATACTCATTTTTCCTGCTAGTTTCCCATCCAGGATACTACATCATATTTGGTTGTCATGTGTCCTTAGGTTCCTCTTGGCCCTCCTGGTTTCTTAAGCTTCTCTGGTTTCTACGACCTTGACTGGTTTTTACAACCTTGATTGGTTTTTTTTGTTTGTTTGTTTGTTTGTTTGGAGAGTTAATTTTTGTTTTTATTTTTGAGACAAAATTTTGCTAAGTTTCCCAGGCTGACCTGGACCTCTTGATCTGCCTGCCACAGTTCCTGCGTGCAAGGAATGTAGGCCAGTACCTGCACACACAGCTACCATCATGGTTCTTTTCTTTTTTTTTAAAGAAAGGCTTTAATAGCAATACTTACTAGGTTAAAAATTCTCTCACTAGCCTCAAACGCACAAAATGTTACCTAGTAACTTTTTTTTTCAATCTGTATTTTTTTAATATTAGTTTTATTGAGAAAGAAATAGCAATGAGACAGTTTCAAAACAGGTTAGTATCACAGTTACAATAATTAATACATTGCATATTGTAGTCTTTATAGTGGTTATTCATACCAAAGAGGCAGACATGATATCCTGTCCAAACACTATTAGTACAAATCTTTCTTCTCATTGAACTAAGAGAAAGTAGCTGCATATCTATGCTATTTTGTTTATAAAGATATATATATATATATATATATATATATATATATATATATATATATA
>PVKA01031338.1:0-26360 GCA_004027165.1 Ctenomys sociabilis | reverse complement strand
CCTAAAATTTATTTGGAACCACAAACGACCTAGAATAGCAAAGACAATCTTGGCCAATCAAGAAAAGGCAGGAGGCATCACAATTCCTGATTTGAAATTATACTACAAAGCCACTGTGATAAAATCAACATGGTATTGGCAACAAAATAGACCTGAGGATCAGTGGAATAGATTAGAATATGCAGAGGCATCTACGAAAGCACTCAGCCATCTTATCTTCGACAAAGGGGCTACACAAGCCCACTGGGAGAAAGATAGCCTCTTTAACAAATGGTTCTGGAAAACATGGCGTTCTACATGCCGAAAACTAAAACTTGACCCAGCTCTATCACCATGCACTAAGTTAAAGTCAAAATGGATTAAAGATCTAAACGTTAAAACAGAAACACTCAATCTCCTGGAAGAGAAAGTAGGAGGAACTCTTGAAAACATAGGGGTAGGTAAAGAGTTCATGAACAAACATATATTCGCATGGGAAGCTCTTGAAAGAATCAACAAATGGGATCAACTTTTCCTAAAGAGCTTCTGCATGTCAAAAGAAATTGTCGACAGAGTGAAAAGACAACCCACAAACTTTTAGAGCAACTTTAAATTCAGTCACATTGAGAGTTTGGGATTCAATATGCACATAAAAGGGGTGGGGACAAAACTCATCACAAAGACACTTGCAGAATTACAAGGAAAGACACAATATCCAGCCCCCTCTTCATTTTAGCACACATCCAAGGGCTTAATTCTCTCTTCCATCCCTCTTCCTGTTTTCTAGCCAGTTTTCCTAACAACCTCAGCTCTATGTGGAATGAAATCCAGAGCCAAAGTTTGTGCTACGAACAGGTAGATGCTCGTGCTGTAAAAGCCTCAAAGCAATGCTCAGAGCTCCAGAGACTCAAGACTATGTAGACTTTAAGGTCAAGTTCAGCCCTGTAATAGAGTTCCTGGCATCAAGATTTACTGTAGGCTTCTTTCCATTTCTAAGCATAATTATCAGAAATCCCCAGTATAGAACCATTTGATAGTTCATTTTCTTTAAAACTTTAAAATTTTTAACAAGTATCAACATACTGAGAATATAAATAAGAGCATAGATTAAAAACAATCTTTACATTGTTATTTAGTAACAATTATTCTACAACCATTATTTATTCTTCAATCATTATTTCTAGATCTAGGAACTCTATATTGTATAACATTACTAATCTTGAATATTATTTGATAAATTAACTAAATAAACCTCCAGTTTACCTACAACTAAATCAGTAATACTAAATATCTGAGATAAAACCAAATGCTTAATATTCCTGTATTGTATTTTTATACTCTAAAAAGTGAACCACAGCAGCAATAAATAGAAAGGGACTATGTGTCTGAGTGCATGAGTGTACACATTATTTTACTTTTGCAGTTTATTAGAGGGGAATAACTATGACATGTCCACTGTCAGGCACAAGGCACCTATCAGATTCTAGCATAAGACAGGAACTCAATAAAAACTATGTTAATCGCTTAACTAGCCTCGACTGAATTCTTAGCATAAGACCCAAACCATTTTGTATGGTGGAAACTAAAATTATGAGACATTGTCCTTTGGTTTCAAAGTAGGAGAGAGAAGGCTTCATTGCCTGAAGTTATTAGGAGCTGATTAGAGAATAAATACCTTGAGTTAACAATGCGTGATGATTAATATGTCGCTAGGTGTGAACAACTGCGCCTAATATCAGAGTGGGCAATGGTGTTACATTTCGTCTACCGTAGCTCAACACAGATCTCTTCCTCTTGTATCCAAAACAATGCCACATAGCTATGTGCAGGGTTAGGGCAATTCCAACCTTGAAGCAGAGATGAGCAAACCTCCACTCATGCCCCAGCATGCTTCTTTGCTAACGATACCCGAAGTCTTGATGGAAATGAACAGGTGTCGCTGTGCTTATTTAGTTGCCGTTTGTCTCATCTACGAGGCTACAATGCTTTCTGATATCTTTAATACTGACATAATCGCTAATAATACAAGTGAACTGAAAGACTATCCCACTGTCCTTGTGTGGTATTGAGCAGGGTGCAGCGAGCCCCACCACAGATGTTCAGATGCGCTCCACACAAGGGCCAAGCCTTGAAGAAGCAGGTAACGCAGGGAAAACTGACCTAAACTTCATAAAAGGTTACTTTAAAAATCCATAAGCACTTTCGTTTGAAATTTAGTGAAACACCAAGGAGCTGAAAATAAAATAAGTACAGATTAGAGGATAGAAAACATAATTTCTATCCTCAAAAGGAACTGCTTTCTATGCTAAATAGCTTTGCCGAAGACAAAGTACTTTGAAGATTTCCCTTTGTTTAATCTAAACCAGTAGTTTTTCCAACAATGTTTTACAGAGAAGCTTTTGGGTAACACAAATGTTTGATAGAAATAGAATTCTAAACATATCTTCACTATTTTAAGAACTGGAAAAATGTGTGATACAGTACGCAACACATTTTCACAGAGTGAGACCTCTGCTGCTGGCCCTGCCTCGTCGGTTAGCGTGTTTCTATGCATGTGGCAAAGTGCATTTTGCCACCTCTGGGGAGATTTTGAAATTCTTACACAGGTCGTGCTATTGAGACATTTGTAATTTTTGCACTAGTGCTTTCAAGTACAGACTTACGCGTGTTCATTCTTATAACAGTGAGTGAATAAGGTCATTTGACAGTGTCTCAGTATCATGCAACCAAAACAACTTGTTCAACTAAACATGATGCTGAGACCTGCTCCCAGACAGCAGTCATTCTTGTTATTGTAACAACCTCATTTTATAAACCCTACAAATTTCATTTTAAAAGTGTTTACACATATTTAATCACTTATAAAGAGAGGTACATATTTTATTTGAAAGTTTTCTCACTTCCAAAAGAAATGTATGTTAGTAGACAAAAATTAGAGTGTTTTTTATTTCTTTTGACTTAAAATTTTTTAAAGCCATTACTTATTTTGTTCCAGGTCTTGCTACACAGCTTGGACTCATAGTGATCATCCTGTTTCAGCCTCCCCAGTGCTGGGATTATAAGTGTGTGCCTCCACACCCTGTTTCTGTGTCCCACATAGCGTATCCAGGATTCCCAGGATCAAACATGGGTCCTCATGCTTGCCAGGCAGGCGATTAGGACACAGAGCTATCTCCCCAGCCTATTTCTCTTGATTTAAGTATTTGGTACAGAGTCTCAGTACACAGCTTGGACTCATAGTGATCCTCCTGTTTTCAGTCTCACCAGCACTGGGATTACAGGCGTAAGCTGCCACACCCAGTCTCAGTAAGCCTCAGCACACCCGGGGGGCAGGGCCAGTACAGCACCTGGTGCCTGGGGTTGAACACCAGTCCCTGTGCTTGCCTAAACAGGTGCTTAATCCAATTAGCTATCTCACCACCCCTTTCTCTTGATTAAAACAAAGTGAAAAAAAAAGTATATGTTATTTAGACTCCAAAGTGCTCTGTTAGTTTTCGAGTCTAACTGTTGTCATTGGTCAACTGCTTTCTACACAAGAAACTTAAATATTTCCCCAGATCGTTAATTTACTAAATGTTTGGAATTTTGGCTAAAACTCTTCTGCTTCATTAATAAGCATTCTAGAACAACTTAATTGCACAGAACAATCATTTTGTTTCACTTCTCATTTGGACCTAGGGTGTCCAGGAAGGACACAACTTTGTAAGTCATTTTGATCTTTTTGGTATTAGCTTGGCAGCTGGAGACGATACACCCTAAAAGGTCTTTTCATTCATATGGTTTGCATTTAGGTGTTCCAGTGATGTGTTTTTTCTCTCTGTCTCTGTCTCTGTCTCCATCTCCGTCTCCGTCTCCATCTCCATCACCATCTCTGTCTCCATTTCCATTTCCATCTCTCTCCAACTCCCTGTCTCCCTCCCTTCCTCCCTCTCTCCCTCTTCCTCTTCCTCTCTTCCTCCCTCCTCCTCTTTCTCTCCCTCTCTCTGTCTCTGCCTCTGTCTCTCTCTCTCTTTCTGAAGTGCTAGGACTTCTCATAACATAGTTGTATCAGATAACTTGCAGTTCTTCCATGACAGTAGGCTTCCAAGATGCAGCAAGCAGCAGCTATTTGATACCAACTATTTGGTACTCAAATGCCTGGCTCAGGGTGGTCTCCTTCATGCACTTCTGCATTGCCGCCTCACTAACAGGTTCTATGTCTATTTTTGTTCCCTTGACTTAGAGTATCTTTCTCTCCTCCAATCCTGCAATTCATGTCTCTTTCTCTTTTCAGATAATCCTCTGAGTTATTTCCAAATTAACTTCATGTCCTAATGTATCTTTCTCCCTTAGACCTTAAGAAACTACTCTCATATCCATGATGGTTAATCGGATCATTGACTTGGTTGGCTGGAGAGACACATAGGAGTTCTGCTATGTGTGGGTAGGCCACGGCCATGTGGCCTCAGCATGTCTGTCCCCTGACCCCTTCCCCTCCGGAGCTCTTCCCCTCACTGTGCCTCCTGCACACTATGTGGTACACAGCTCTGGCCCATCACACTCTTCCTCCAAGATGATCCTGCTTGAAGCCAGCCACATATGGAGGAGCTGAAACCTTAAAACTGTGAGGCAAGATAAACATTTCCTGCTTTAGTTTGCAAGTGTCTTGGCCATGAGAAAGCCAATGAACACAGTGTCTGGACATCACTGAGCCACTCCTTGGCTACCAGTGAGCCATGTTTATTTGAGAGAGTCATTTTTTTTTTGAAATATTTAGAATGCTTAGCCACTGTTTATGAAAGAAGCTTCCATATTCAGAATTCTCTAGAGAAATGGAATCAACAAGATACACATATATAAAAAGGAATATATTTATTTTAAGGAATTGGCCCACATGGTCATGAACACAGGCAGGGGCTAAACACTCTGCTGGGATAGACAAGCAGGCTGCAGACCCAGGGAAGACATAGAACTGAAGCCCAGAGGCATTCTGGGAAGACATCCTTTTAGCTAAGGAAGTGTCAGTCTTTGTTCCATGAAGGCTTTCCACTGGAGAGGAAGAGGCACAGTTGCATTATGAAGAATCATCTTTACTTAAGTTCTTCTGATTTCAGTATTAATCTAATTCAAAAATTCCTTCACAGAAATATTTGCAATCGGGGTCAGGGAGATGGCTCACTGGAATAAGCGCTTCCCTGGCAAGTGCAAAGAACTGAGTTCAATCCCCAGTTCTGCCAAAAAAAAAAAAAAAAAAATAGAAAGAAATGTTTGTAATCATGTTTGATCAAAGCTCTGCAAGACTGAGTCAGGGCAGCCCATACCAAGGAGCCAGCACAGAAGTCACACAGACATGTTCCTCTCTTGAGAAGCGTGATGGCTGAGACAAGCTTCACAGATTGGATGCTCATGTCTTATTTGCTGGATCCTAAATGATAAGTGTGATTTTATCAGGACAGCTGAGGTGGTGTCAAAGGCATGGAATCCAGGTTAGTCCCGGGTGGCTAGCATCTCAGCTGCCTGGCCCTCTAGTGTCCTTGGCTTCCTCCAGTTGACAAACCTGCTTCTGTAACCCTCTGCTAGGTCTTGTCTGACAAGCACACACTTTCCTGGAGATAAGTACAGTCTTTTCTACTGCTTAGAACCATTCTTTTTGTTGTTGTTGTTGTTAAGGAAAGAAAGGTTTATTTAGCTCATAGTTAGCAGAGGTTTCAGTCCATATTCAGCTGGGTACAGGCAGAGCAGCACATAGCAGAAAGCAAAGAGCAAGAACCAGAAAAAGATGAGTAGCAGCAGGTCAAGCAACCAGCTTCTCTTTCCTCCTCACACTGTGATACAAATCAACTGCCCCAGGGCCGGAGGTGCAGTGTCCACACCCACAGTAGTCAACCACAAACTCCAGAAGCTGCCCCAAGACTGCATGAGGCTTTGAGGGGACACCTAGACACAAACCATAACATTCCACCCCTGGACCCCAAAGACTCATGTACCTCCCCTTATGCAAAAGCCATTCTAGTCCATCTCTAAGAGTTGCCAAAGTCCCAACAATTTCAGCATTGCTGAAAAGTCCAAGTCCCAAGTCTCCTCCAAGATCCAAAGCAAACTCTCAACTTTGAGTCCCTATTCAAATGAAAACTTAAACACTTGCAACATTCAAAGGTACGAGACAAGCATTACCATTCCAAAAGGTACATACAGCAGGATACAAACCATTGCGGCCAAAGCAAGTCCAAAATCCAGCAGGGCAGACATTAAGTCCTGCAGTTCCAAGTGGGACATCCGAAGCAATCTGTGATGAGTTGTGAGCTCCAACGGCCTTACATGGCTTCTTCCCTGCAGCACTCGTGGTGGTAGCTCCCATGGCACCTCTCTTAGGCTGGGTTTTGCCCTCCTTGCAGTTTCCCTTATATGACCCAAGTTCCTGGGTTTTCAAAACTTCTGGGGTTTCCACTGAATAGGTTTCTCTCTCAGAGCTTTGTATACTGCCCTCTCAGGGGCACACTGCCTGTCCTCCCAGGCCTTCTTCTGAAGTTAAGGTGGAAGCCTTCATAACCTCAGAACTCTTGCATTCTGCATGCACCAAAAACCATCACCACGTAGATGATGCCAAGGTCTGTTGCCAGCTGGAGCAGTAAGTAGGGTTCCTTTTCTGTTGGCTGTAGGGGTCGAGCACCTGGATGACTGAGCACTCTGACCCTGATTCCAAGGAACACATTCCCCATTCCGGCACCATTCTGGAACCTGGTGTGGCCACAGCCACCATTCTAGAGCATGGGGGTCAGTGCCTTTCCCCTCTGCTTGGAACCATTCTTGACACTGCATTATGCAAATTATGCACATCAACTATACTAAAGATAATCAAGTTAATAAATAAGACTGGAACAATCTCTGAGGTAGTAGGCATCCATGCATTAATTTTTCTTTGTCATATTCTTTTTCTTCTTCCTATTATTCTATATTATTCCTAATATTATTGAAATATATTATTAAAATATTTTATATATCATATAAAGTTAAACAAGAAACATGGGGCCAGTGAGATAGCTCAGTGAACTAAGTGCCTAGTTAGGCAAGCACAGAGACCAGGATTCCACCCCCAGTACTGCATGTCACTCCAGCCCTGCCCTCACGGAGCACTGAGCCCATGACTGAGTCCGGCCATGGTAATGTGAGCCCAAAATTCCAGTGCTGGGGAGGCTGAAAACAGGAGGATCACCATAAATGCAATCTGCATAGTGAGATCCTGTACCAAATGCATAAAGGAAAAGAAGAAAAGAAACATGACTTCTGGCATAAAAACTCATGACAATGTAGTACCCACTTATAGCCTACTTGGCTTATAAACATTAACTCTAAAGTTTAGCAAGAAGATTTAAGCAGTTAACACAATATGCTCTCTAGGTTAGTGCTAAACTCTTCAAACTGTGTTACATTTTACTACATACTTTAAATATTTTACTTATCTTCAGGAAAGACTCTTACTAGCATAGAGCTTGGAGATGAAAAAAAATCTAAGTTGATTTCTCAGAACTACAAATGCATGTTTATTCTAATTAGAAAGGCAGTTCTATTCTATTTTATTTTATTTTATTTTTTTCAGAACCAGGGATTGAACTCAGGCCCTTGAGCTTGCCAGGGAAACGCTTATTCCACTGAGCCATCTCCCTGGCTTAGAAAGGCAGTTCTAGTCCTCTGAAATTTCCATCAATATACTCCACAAAGCACTGCTGTTGGATCTTGGGATGATGAGAATGTACTAGCATTAGACAGAGATGACAGTTGTACAACTTGTGGAATGCTGAAAACTATCTCAACTGTGTACATTTTTGAATTTTATGATGTGAATTCTATCTCAATAAAAAGGTTTCTTTAAGTACATAACCATGCCATAAATATCTAATTAGAGATCAGACGTGGGTGTCTCTCTTTCAGACATGCATTATTAATTACACATTTAGATCCTGAGCTCTGTTGCCTGGAGGAAATTTCGAAGTTGCTGTTTTTTATTTCTTGGCAATTTCTAAACCTGTCAACTTACATACTGACTTCAAATGAAAACGTCATCATTCAATTTCAGGTGAATCTCACTGTGGAATTCCCTCATTCCTAATGGACACGTGTTTTATCACATCTGGAGTTTTAACTGGCAGCTACTTAGTAAAGTAAGGAAATGGATTAATTCCAACAATATTTGAAGTTATGCAGTGGGCTAAGCCATCCAAGCGCATGAATAAATCAATGGCACCCCTCTTCCTTCATGCTAATGAAAGCAGGCAACTGTCCTGAGGAATGGCCACATTGAAGCATGTGTGAAAGCCAGTATGCATCATCACTCATTCTAATTCCTGACTCACAACCACAGACCAATAACGTTTACTTGATGGTGACCCTGCTGCTTCCAAACAGCACATAAGCAGCACACGGGCCCCAAATTCCCCGACTGCACCACATGAGCTCTCTAAGAAGCAGAGAGAAGACTTCAAAGTGCTCTGCCTCAAACTTTAGAAGAAGCACCTTGCCCTGATGCACCTGCTTCCCTTCAGGGGGTTGCCAGGGCGGCTCCACGTAAATGCATCTATAATTTCTGCAACATAAGAAGAAAGGAGCAGAAAGAGAGCAAGGCAAGAGGGAGAGGAGGAGGAGAAGTCAGTTGTTAAAACTGGCGACAGACCAAGCTGTGCACTCTGTGCTGTACTGTGAAAACAGGAGTGGGCCGTTGTATCTTGAGCCTCTTTCCATCTCACCCTCTCTCCTTTTCCTTCTCTCCCAAATAAGCAATCTACTTATCATTGTGCCCAAACTTGATTAGATTTATAGTTTGTTTATCTGAGAGCTCAATGCTTTATTACATCCAGAAGCCAAAATACGTGCACCTCCACAACCCAGCTGAATAGAACAAACTCATTTTGATCTTTGTGTACGAAGCCATCATCGCTGGTTCAAAGTGTAGCGCGGCCAGCTCTGGACAGCAGATGCGCGCTCCGCGTTTCTCCCTGCCCTTGGTTTCAATTAGGCCGTCTGCCAAGCGGCCCATGTGCCTCTGTGCACTGAAACATCTCTTTGAGGCAGCTTTTTTAAATTAGGAAATAAAGACTTCCCATGTGATTTGCTATATATACAATTTATGACAATTGATTTTTATAGTTAAAATACGTACATTTTTTACATATTTCTCTTTCTACAAAATAGCAGCTTTCTAACAAGAGAAGAAAATTAGCAAGACATAAATACTGAATTGCATTTCTTCTTTCTGCCCTAGGAGTTATGTTAAAAATATAATGAAGACCTCTCGGTTTCCAAAATAAATTGCCCCCTTTTCTTAAAAGGAAAAAAGAAAACAGGAAAATAAAGTACTTTCTGATTTCTAGGAACTATAAATAAGGAAAAATAAATAAATAGGAATAGAAAGAAGCTATAGTTACTTGAACTTGCCCGTTCCTCCAGACATTTCCCTTGTTTTCCCTAGTGTTTGGGCCTTTTACCCCCTCAACTTCCAAACACTACCTTGGGACCTAGCAGAGGAGAGAACGAATCCCAAGGCCAACTTCTGGTGTTGAGCTGGTTCCTGCTGGATTTGGAAGCAACATGGGCAGCGAATGTGTGCAGTTCATACTTCCGAACACACACATTATCTATAAATATACTTCTCTCCCAAAACAGCCTTGTTTTGCAAAAAACAACTGAGAAATTACTAAAGGCAACCATCTAGTTGCCCTGAGCTATTGCTAAGAGCCCTCCTGTTGCTGCTCAGGCAGGCAGGCTGCTCTGATCTGGCCTGGCTGGGCAGTAGCCGTGACACAGGCTGTGCAAGTCTGTAGAAGCCAAAGCATCATTTTTTGCTTTCAGCTCGTGTAAGCTTTCGGGAGAGCTTGGCAGAGACCCCACTCAGGCCCTGATCCCTCTCCTCCCTCCAGGGAATGCGGAGGCACCTGGCCTCTGAGACGGGATTCTGCCATCTCACTACCACTTTTCAAACATGAGCCGTTCCCTGGGCCATGTCACAGTGCAGAGATCTGGGCACCAGAGTGGGAAACAGCTGCTCATAGTGGCGCAGAGCGAGTCCGTGTCATGCCAGGCCACGCACACAGCAGAAACACAGGAGAAGAGATGGTGCCCAAATAGCCATGCATTAGCATTCATCCATTAGTATTCATCCTAGTCTCGGAACACTGTCTTGCTTTAATGGGAAAAGTGAACAATATACAGGTAAAAAGTTAGGCTGGGGGCAATTGCTTCAATAAAATAAACTGCCTGCTGTGGATCACATCCATAGGTTTGGAACCACTTTACATTTTCCTTGATTTTGTCAGGAATGCTTTCCAGAGAAATCTCTCTTGAGGGTAAGCATTTTTGGAAGCTACTGAACATCACTAAATACATTAAAGTTTCATAAGCGGGGACCGAGTCATATGCAAGACTGCCACAGTGACCAGAGGTGCACGCACCACGCTCAGGGGGAGCGTGGCTTCTCACCTTCTGCCCCAAACCACCATTGCTACACACAATTCATACTCAATGCACAGGGCCTTTAGAAGACCCTGTTTATAAATTAGTTAATCCTGGGCCAGCCCTCCCCCTGCCCCACACATCTGGGGCCTCACTCACTTGTGAGGGCTCTGGCTGGCGGGAGAATCCACGGCAGAAATTTCTCTTCCCTTTCGATGCAAACTCAACTGGAATCTGACCTGTGGCTCTTACTCTCCCAAAGCAACTCCCAGATCTGGGCTTCGTGGCCAGGAGGGCCTGCTCCTTGGTGGCCATTCCGAAGCATCTCATCAGCAGGTGATGACTTTTCATCGTGCAGTTGGCTTGGCTCACATTTCTTACCTTAGTGTCCCCCACAACATTGAGGAGAGGCCCGCCTCACACTCACACCGAAGCTTGGGGAGCCCTGGTAGCTTCGGGTAAGAATCTGATCCATTATAAAAGATTTGGACACAGGAAAATAAGCACGGCAAAAGGACATTATCCAAGAAACAGCAGGCCCAGGAGGTGCTGGTCCCCTCCACCCATCTTTTTTTTTTTTTTTTAATAATTTTATTGAGAAACATGAGACAGTTTCACAACTAATTAGGACAGTTTCAATAATTACTACATTGCATATTGTTGTCTTCTTAGTGGTTATTCATAGTACAAGATGCAGACATGATATCCTGTCCAAACACTACTAGTACAAATCTTTCTTCTCATTGAATTAGGAGAAAGTATATCTATCCTAACTATTTTGAATATACAGATACAAAAGGCTCCTTCATTTGTTTTTGTTTTTTATTTCTTTTTATTTTTGGCAGAACCGGGGATTGAACTCAGGCCCTTGAGCTTGCCCGGGAAGCACTTATTCCACTAAGCCATCTCCCCGGCCCTGACTCCTTCATTTGTATCCCCATTTTTGTTTAGTTTTGTCAGAGATGGATACTCCATTGTCATTTAAATATTGTAGGTGCATGAATTCAGCAAAATATTCCAATATAGTCCAGTAGTTCATAATAGTAGTGGTTTATCCATAGGACTAGCAATGTAAGGACTGTCCTGCTACAATACGGTATATGGTTAGGTTTCTAAATTTCTGTGTAAAAATATGTAATTATTTATTCCTATTTTTTAAATATTTTTAATTTTTTTTTCTTCATGTTCTACAGGGACTTAAAGTTTAACATATCAATATTTGATGGAAAATACCTGTTTCATGTTATGTCTAAGATGTTTGATATTCAGACAGATAATGAGGTTAAGCTCAACTATTGTAGGGTAATAATAATAAGCTTCTCTTCTAGAGGGTTAACAACTTAAGTTTGCAGACCAAAACTTAGAGAAAAAGAAGGGCTGTAAGGACAGCCAACATTTTGGCCCTAGCCTTTCAAGTTCAATGAGGACTCAGGACATAGGAGAACCTATACTGTAACATCATATAACTCAGTTGTTTCCCAAATTTTCTCATTAAGGAGATTATGGGACCACAGAGGAAAGTGATTGATGATGTAGAGGGTGCCTAAGGAGAGTCACATGGAGAGACAACATTCTCTCAGGCTTTCACAGAGAGCAAATTGGTCAAGCAATGGCCATGATACATCCACATGGCTGACACAGACAAAGGATCTACAAAGTGCAGTACAGAGTTTCAGGATAAGTCCTGAGGGGATTTGACTGAACTTGTCATATACAAAAGTTACATTCCTTGTTACATAGGCCTTGCATTATCTTGATGTTAACCATCCAGCAGAAAAGTATAAAAATGAGGTATAAAAAGTAAAGCCATTTTAATATGCTGAGTTGTAGAGAGCTCAAGTCAGCAACTTCTGACATTGCCCTCTACCCATCTTAAGCTTGCTCAAGATGGACAGTTCTCTCTCAGCATAGATCAGGAGGCTGTGTTCCTGCCATTCTGCCAGAAGAGGCAGATGTGCTACTAGACAAGAGTTGCACTGAGGAATCCACTGTTCCCTGGAGTAACCACCTGCTCTGGACTCAGCGGCTCCTGCAATCCACATCCTTTGCCTGAAGAAGCCTGAGAGCTCTAGAGCAGGTAGCTGTGGGGCAGGTCCACTATGGGGTGCTGGGAGGTGAGAGCCAGAGGCACCTGGAGTTGATTATAGGTCGCTCATCTGAAGTCACCTGGCGACTGCGTCGGTGTCAGTGCAGCCTCAGCCTTCTGCAGACAGCACCAGCCGCAAAGGAAGGGCTCGGATACAGCCTTTGTGGATGCCAAGGGAAACCCTAAGGAAGCTAAAGGTGCAAATCAATTCCATGAGGACAGAAATCAAGGCAAGGAGCTGGAGAAGCACACTTGTGGCCAGAGAAAGCCAAGTTTTGCTCTGTAAAAGTCTGTGCACAGAATGGAAAATGACACTTAGGTTTTTATCACTATTTGCAAGGAGATGGTGTTAGGTTTAATAATAGCAAACACAAAATGAGCACACAACCTGGCTGTGAAAGCTAAACAAACATGACATAAGGAGCAATAAACTGACAGAACAACATAGCACCAATATGTAAACAAAAAAAGTAAAGTAAAATTGATAATCCTAACTATCCATATATTTTAGAAAACTCTCTTGATTGAACTTTCCAGATAGCTCACTTATATTTCCTTTCAGAATCTGAAAGTCTTTTATTTTCATTCTTATTAAAAAAAACTTTCTAAATTAATTATTCAATTCCTCGGTTGGTTACAGTTTACGACATAATAAAATCTGGTATTTTAATTTGTTTCATAAAGAGATAATATTAAATATTTCTTTATTCTCACCAATATAACTACTTTTAAAACAGAATTAACATATACAATGCAGGATGGGTATCTCGTATCCTAAATGCTTAGGACCAGATAAGTTTCAGATTTGAAATTTTCATTTTAAAGTACCAGTATGATTATAATGATATATCTGGGGAATGAGATTGAAGTCTAAAAACAGAATTCAGCACTGTTTGACACACACATCGTACATCTACCCCGGAGATAATTTTATTCAATATGTAGTACGTTGTGCTTTCACTGTAACCTGTTATGAGGTCAACAGTGGAATTGTCTTCCTGTGTACATGTCGTTGGTGATGAGAAACCCTCATCCAGAGGAGCACTTCCGGGCTTGCATTTCAAATTTGGGATGCTCAGCTTTCTGCAAAGGTCCAGGCTTCACACTGCACGATCTGCTGTGCCGTCCTGTCGGCCATCTGAGGACAGTGGGCTTCTGAGTTTATCGGGGGAGTCCGGCCAGCCACACAGGCTGCATCAACGGCTCTACATCAGGCGGCTGGAGAGTGGCCTAGAACCCATGCTCCCAGATCCTGGCAGTGCCCAGCACTCTGCCCACACTGTTCAGACTCCACGGTTGCATCCTAGTCTCGTGGGTGAATATGTGAGGAGCCATCCTTTTCCCACTGTTAGGTTTTTAGATTGCTTCCTTTGCTTTGGTACTCCTTATATTTGTTTTAAATGCTTTTGTGTCAAGTTTTGTAAGCTCCTTTACCTCACAAAGAACAATGTCTGCTTAGAAATGTAATCTGCTGCACCATCTTCAAAATATAAATTGTGATACTTTAAATTATTTTTGAATACTCAAAGCCATTGTTAACAGGTTTTAGTTTTGTGTCATACTGCTACTTTGCAAACTAGCTGAAAGCTATAAGATACTTAATACTGTGCAAGTAGCAAATACCACTGCTTTTTTTTTTTTTTTTTTTTTTTTTTTTCTGGTACTGAGGATTGAACTCAGGACCCTGCGCTTGCCAAGCAAGCACTTATTCTACTGAGCTATCTTCCTAGCCCCACTATTACGTTTTTAAAGTGGTACCTATTTTCTGTAGGCTCATTTGTTTGGTTGGTTGGTTGGTTGGTGTCTCAGTTACTCTTCTCTCATTACTGGGACAAATACCTGACACTCAAAATGAAGGAAGGAAAGGTTTATTTAACTCACAGTTACTGGAGGTTTCATTCCATATTCCGCTGGCTCCAAGGCAGAGCAGCCCATGGCAGAGAGCAGCCTTTCACCGAGGCGGCAAAGAGCAAGAGCAAAATGGAGGAGCAGCAGCAACAGTGGCTACGGAGAGGAAGGCTGTCTCTCTTAAATTGCATTCAGGCTATCTGCGCCAGGCGGGGAGGTGGGGGAAGTACCCACACCCATAAACCCAGCAGTACTAAGACTCATAAACCCAGTGGAACAGGAGTTAACCTCAAACTCTAGAAGAGCCCACCCCAGGGCTGCATGAGGCTTTGAGGGGGGCAACTAGACACAAGCCTTAATAGTTGGTTTTCCTTTTGCTACCAAGTTAAGGAGCCTCAGCACCAGTTCCAAAGTACTATATCACTCTTTCCAGTTTCTTGCCGTTACTTAAACGATTTTGTTCTTTTACATAAACAGTGAATGCAAATGACCTGAATAAAATTGATGGTGCTATTTTATCACCAAAAATGTAGCATTTGGACATTGGCTGGGCACAAATGTCCAATATACTCACTTCTGTTCCACATGGGCCAATGCGCCCGCAGCAGTTCTACTTAACACTGAGCTATTGTAACACAATCCCACCTCTACACAGCATGGAGTTTCCTTTGGATAAACACATTGTAAAATAAAATATCCTGTTTCCAATGTACAGAACACACATAACCAGTGAAAGTCCTTGCAGGGCATGACGGTTCCTGGTGGAGGCTGATTGCCGGAAGCTGCAGCTCCTGAGGCTGAACAGGAGGATGGCCGGGAGCTACCACGTCAGGCCAGTCAGGCCACGCCCTAGAGAGCCGAGAGGGCATCCTACTCCTATCCCTCAGCTGGGAAAAGTCTGACAGAAAACCTCATAGTACGCTGTATACTTCCTACTGATTCTGTGTGAACTTCACATCATTCTTATGTTTATTTTTATTTTCTAATATGTAGATTTTGGAGGGTTTTTTGGGCTGAAAATCAAACTCAGACCTTGCATTTATCAGGCAGGTGTTTATCTCCGTGAGCTATGTCTCTGGCCTACATCATCTCAAAAGACAGAGAAAGAAAGAAAGAAAGAAAGAAAGAAAGAAAGAAAGAAAGAAAGAAAGAAAGAAAGAAAGAAAGAAAGAAAGAAAGAAAGAAAGAAAGAAAATCAAACTGTTCTAAACCAGAGAAACCCTGTAATTTAATAGTGAGGAAACAGAGAAACTATCATTGAGACAGAAAAAGGAAAAAGACTTTTACTTGAGATAGTTGGTTGTTATATAAAATCTGTAAGCAAACCTGAGGTGCTTTATTTCTAGAATGTGTATGTTGGGTTTTGTTTGAAACCTAGTTTTTTCCCCATAAACCACTATAATAAGATATCACACTAGTTTATAACAACTACTATATTAAGGTGCATTTTAAATATTTCTTGACAACCATAAAATGTGATGATGTGTACATACATACATACGCACACATAAGATATGGTACTACCTGTTTTTAAAAACGCAAAACCATTTAAGGACAACACACAAAGGCATTAGGTGGCAACAGAGGAGGGTTTGGAAATATTCAGTAGCCCGAGGCCTGAGCTGGGCTCCCCTGGGAAGGCTCATTGCTACCCGAAGTGCTGGTGGATCAGCATTCACAGTGGAACACGACCCCGCGTAAGGGCCTGTGAGAAAAGTGGACTTCATCATTAGAATGAGAGCAGTGAGCAAGTAGTGAAGAGTTTCTCAACTCTGCAAAGGGAAAAATGTCAGAAAAGAAAAATAAATGCCCAAGCTTCTCAGGTAATCCAGCAGACTGATAAAGTCTCGACTGTGATGGATGACACAGGGCTGTGGGAAGAGGCATACCATGCATTATTGTGAAGCATTTTTCTTTTAACCGCCCCTTCCCCATTTCTTTAAAGTTTGTCTTATATTAATAGTGACTGATACAGAATAATCAACAGACCTGTGCTATAAATCTAAAGAGAAAATTGCAAAGAATTTAAAGATTTAGCCTCATATATAATTCTGCTAGTTAAGTGGAAAAGAGCCAAAGAAATAGGATAAAATTCAAGGAATACTTCAGCTAAATGTCATGCATTTGTATTTATGTAGGATTTTTACAGAAATGAAATAATCCACACAAAACTTTCCCATTAGTAAGTGTTACTGGTGTTATCAAGAAACAAAAGAGGCTGGTCAGGGTGGCACAAAACTGCAGGCTGAAACAGGAGGATTGCAAGTTGGAAGTCAGCCTCGGTGAGTTCAAGGCAGGCCTGGACTACACTCTGTCAAAGAAGAAGAAAGAGGAAGAGAAGGAAGAAGAGGAGGAGGAGGAAGAAGAAGGAAGGAAGGAGGAAGGGGAGGAAAGAAGAGGAGGACAAAGGTGAAGACAAAGAAGAAGAAGAACAGGAAGAGGAGGAGGAGAAGGAGGAGGAGGAGAAGGAGGAGAAGGAGGTAAAGAAAAAAAGCCTAACAATTATAATCACCGCCATCACCAGGATGATGTTACATTCCTCTATTTTCATTTGCATTAGATTAGATACATTGTAAGTAAATTAAGTAGACCTGGTCCCTGTCCTATAGAAACTTGTGATTGAAATCAGACAACCTAAGACATGAAAGAAACAGAGACAGAGACAAGTACCGGCACCTCAAAGCAAAACATCAATTGAGTGAATGGAAGAATAAATAAACCAAACCTTTCTACTGTTTAGAATTTGAAGATTGAGAAAAAATGAAATAGTGTGTCTGGCATTCTCTGCATTTAGAGTGTAAGCATCAGTTCATTTCAAAGAACTGCTTTTGGGGGAGTTAAGGTTTCCACCGTGGTAGAAATAAAAAATAATCTAAGCAAACTGAAAAATCAGAAAGCTACAACATTTTAGATACTGAGCCTGAAATTAAGAAGCCCTGCTTTGCCTGTTGACAGTTTCTCAAATGAGGATCCCATATACCAGGGGCCCATCTTTTAGCATGATGGGTTGGCTGGAACATTTCAAGGAAAGACAGGTGCTGAGAATAGAGAATAAAATATAATTCTGCTTTGGAACAGACTGAAATGCCACCTATTTTCCAATTCAGAATTATGGTGACAATATTTTCAACTGTATTTCTAGTTGATCAAGCTAACATTTCAGCAACGGTAATTTTTAAGAATTAAATGAAAATTCTTATAACCCTGAGAAAACTAAGTTTGTAAAATACTAGCTTCATATTCTAAAAATAGAAACAAACAGCAAACACTTATGCCTTCCTAGCTTTTTGCAATGTAAGAAGTAGCTGTAGTAGCTGCACAACTTGATCACTTTTTTAAAGCATCATTGGTGTTACTCAGTGTTTCTCAGTGAAACCCATTTCTGGGTTGTTTATTTTTTAATTTGTTCTTCTCTTTGCAAGAGAACATGTGTTTGCAATTGTATTTAGCAGAATTCATGATCTGAACGTGGTACACTTAAGTCAGTGCGCCCCCCTGGCACAACACAGGCAGTATCAAACACTTTTCTAATGTCTGGGGTTTCTGTCTCATTTGACCAAACTGAAAAATATATATTAGCCAAGAAAAACCACTATCTCAAAGCCACGTTGAAAATTACTCCAACCTGTCAAACCCAATTGAAATTCTCTTCCCAGCCCAATTTCCAACTTCATTTTGTATGTGAAATAGGAAAAGTTGGATTTGATTATAACCACATGCAGAGGGAATCCAGAAATTGTATATATCTTATATATCTTATAGTACATATGATTTTCTTTACAAAGAATTTCTTATCTTTGTATTTTTCCCTTCTTTATCCCATCTTCTGTTCTCCACTTAAGTCACTTTCTTGTAGTACCTGCACATGAGTACTTTGATTATCAGCAAGTTGGGTAATATATTTAAAAAGCACCAACTAGACCACATCATTTTACTTTGGAGTAGGAAAAATCCCAAAAGAAGATACCTAAGATCAACATTGGTGCAGGAATTATGAATGTTCCTTGACGTTATCATCTTTTCTACATTTATCATATTGCATTCCCACAGCTATGATCGTCTAAATACAGTGCCCTGATGCTGTTCATCTTGTTCTAGTGAAAAGTCATTGATTCTCCCTTCAACGTTCATCACAGATGTAAGTTCCCTTCTTTGGAATCAACTTGAAACCTGGTTCATAGCAGAACAAGCCATGGCCTCGAGTGCACAAGACCCAGTGGAAAGACCTTATGGCTAAAATACCCACCCTGCCCCCACCTGAAGCTGGACAACACAAGCCCTTCCACAGTGACAGCCCATAAAACTCTTGGCAAAACCTACAAGCACAACAAAAACAAAATAACAGCACTGAGTGGGGAAAATCAAAGCAGGTCACTTGGTGTAAACAATGATTTCCATCTATAAAGTCACTGGAGTCTGTTTTAGTTAGCACTTCAGAGCACTATCTAATTGAAATCTAACTTTTAGACACTGGAATGGTCTGAGACAGTGAGCAGACAGAGGTAAATGGTTTATGGGCTTCTAACCTGAGGTAGTTTGAGTTTTTGCAACCATGCGATGCCTGTAGCAGCAATCAAGGAAGCACTTGCTATAAAAGCCACACAGGATCCTGTTAGCTGGGGGCACGAGCTCCCACGTGGAAGGCAGCTGCCTGGAAGGATCTCTGCACCCTCACCAGATCTTGAGAGAGCAAATAAACAAACTGTCATGGAAGAAGCTCCTGAGATTTTGATGGTGTTTCCTTCAAATAATAATGTAACCTATCCGGAGTGATAAACCAACACTAAAAACCTTTTGGTAAATTTGTATTGGCTTCCCAGTATTGTATGTAGAGTTATACATAGAAATTTGCATCATTTTGTACAAGTTGTTTTGTAAGCTTGTCTTTACCAAATAATATAAGCATTTTCCCAAGCCATCATATTAAAAAAAAAAATGTGTTAAATAGCTAGACAGATTTAATTAAGGGTCTTCATATTTTATCTAAACTTGTGCTAATATTGGGCAGTTTTGCTAGTGTCACCTGGCTAGACTATTTTGTGTCTTTATGTTTATGTCTGGTCACTTTTCAAGGACAAATTTTCTTAAATGGATATGTTGAATCAATGTTTTTCACATCTTAAAGGCTTTGGATAAACATTGTCAAGTTGTCTTTTAGAAAATTTGTACAAATTTTATAATTTTTTGAGTATAAAATATATTGTCAGGCCAGGCATGGTGGCGCATACCTGTAATCCCAGCACTTGGAAGGCTGACGCAGGAGGATTATTGTGAGTTTGAGACCAGCCTGAGCTACAAAGTGAACTTAAGGCCAGCCTGAACTGCATAGTGGGACCCTGTCTCAAAAAGACCAAAAAATAAATAAATAATAATTATATATATAGTCAGCATTGTACTTTGGTGACTGAAAACTGATTTCTTGAAATCTTTATATATAAAACTTTTTTCATTTCTTATTTAACTTGCAGGCAAGATTAATGTACGTAGTTTGTTTTAAGATCTTGAATTCAGATCTTTCTGGTAGAGTAGAAACACTAATTGGTTTTTATTGGATTTCCTATATTTTTAATATCATGTATTAATATCATGTTGTTATGTAATATTTCCTTATCATTATTTTATAAAAGCCCTATAGTTTTAATTTCATACTTAAGATAATTTTTAATGTTGATGTTTTCATTTATTTTCATTGTGTACACACCTATTACTGATTACTAATTTTCTTTAAATTTTTTATGTATTTAGTAGGGAGTCTGCCGGGTCTTACTACACAGATCAGACTCGTAGTGATCCTCCAGTTTTCAGCCTCCCAGGCGCTGAGATTACAGGAGCACGCTGCCACTCCAAGTCTTATTCGCCATCTCAGCATGCCCTGGGGACAGGACCCGTACACCATACAGGGATTGAATTCCGTTCCTGTTCCTTTAGTCTGCTGAGCTATCTGGCCAGCAGGTTTTTGTTTGTTTGTTTGTTTGTTTTTTGAGGATAAAACTTTATTGGATAGAAAAGCTTCTATCAGAGAGAAGCAGAAGGGGGACCTTTGCGGGTTGCCCCTCTCAGTTTTTTTAATCATTTAAATAAATATTTTCCTTGTCCAAATACACCTCCCTGCCCAGCAAATGTCCATTTCAGGCTCACGGGTGGGGTGGACATGGTGATGTTAACCCTTGGGGTCAACACCTGCCAAGGACAGGAGCTGAAACCCAGCTTTCCAAGAGCACACAATGAGCAGGGATACAGATGTGAATTAGGTCACCCTGAGAAGACCCCATCCACAGGATGAAACTGAAGATGCAATTAGAGAGAGGTGCTGGAATGTGAGCAGGGAATGGGCCACAGCCTTGAGTCTGGAGCCAGCGTCAGGGACACCTGCAGCAAAGGCAAGAGCAGCGGCTGAGAGCCCAATTCTTGGCTCTAGGAAGTGTTCTTATGCTTGAGAGTCAGGGTGCACACAACGTGTCATGCAGGTCGCAGTCTGCCAGGCAGGCAGGCTGCACTGGCACTGTGCATGGAGAGCTCATTCCTGAGGAGTCTACCAGCCCATGACCTTCTACTATGGCCCTTCCAGCTGGAGACCACGGTTGTCAGCCATGTGGAGTCTGCTTAACACATTAGAAGGCTTTCCCACTACTGAACCCCTTACAGCCAACACTCAAGTCACATCCGCTCAGCACAGCTTCTAAAGCTTGATGGGAATGTCCCGACTACCTCGGTTAATTGCTTAGACGGCCTGTACTGGTTCTCTTTGGCCTACTTGCATTTTTACCTTTTTATTAGCACAGGCACATGGTCAGTAATGATCACATTTATCATGGAATTTCTACACGCAGGAGTTACGGTGTGTGACATTCAAGTTTTCTTTTATAATTTTTTACTTTCTTTTTGCTTTATCAATTTGGAAATTTTGTTTAAAAATTCTATTTGTTAAAATTTTGTTCTTCATCTAGTATCCTTGACTTACTAAAAAACTAGACAAGTAGACCAACTTATGCTTTTATTTTTTTCCCAATAATAGTAGACTTGGTGCTTCATTTCATTGGCATGTACTTGATATAGCCTTTCTTTTTTCTTTTTCTTTTTTGCTGAACCAGGGATTGAACTCAGGCCCTTGCACTTGCCAGGGATGCACGTATTCTACTGAGCCATCTCCCTGGCCTGTTGATATAACTTTTCTATTTTTCATTTTAATCACAATTTATTTTGGTTTTATACATAAAAGATCATTTGCAAAGAAGAATTTATTTGTTATCTAGGATGATATAATAATGCATATGAAGAACTCAAATTAAAAAACATAAGATAAGGATGAAATAAAACAGCTAAAACACATAAAGTAAGAACTTTTAAGTTCATTTCCACAAGCTGTGCGATCTCATTATTAATCTGATCTGACACGGATTGGTTTGAGTTTTTGTTGTTGTTGCTATTTGTTTATCTGTTTTTGGTTTGTCTTTTTGAGACATTTGTTATAGTTTGGGATTTTTGCAAGGTGAACAATATAGTACAGGACATATTTTCTAATAGTATTTTATAATGAATGACCCAAGAATAACATACTACAGATGCAGGAGATCTATCCACACACTAAATACTAACAAATCCAGCTGAGGGCCTAGAGCTCACGCAGTGCCTCCCACCAGTCCAACTGGAGGCCTAGAGCCTACAACGCAGTGCACCATCTTCCCCTCTGGAGGCAGAAAGCGGTGCTTAAGATGAGGACCCAAGCTTCTCCAAAATTCATTGGGAAAGCCAGCATGACAAGGTCCTCTAGCAGAACAGCCAGAGAGAACCAGCAGCTTCCAACAGCTCCAGCAGCTTCTCGGAACAACGTCCCTAACTGCATATTTTTTAGCAGCTTCTTCTGTTCTGCCTTTATGATGCTGGCACCAGCCCTCAGGCGGGCCTCCTGCACCCAGCACCACACTAGTTTAATTCAGCTGGGTGTAAGACATTCACTACCAGTCAGCTATCTACCATACACAGGATCTCACTACGCAGATGAGGCTGACATTGAACTCACTTTGTAGCCCAAGACTGCCTCAAACTCACAGCAGTCCTCCTGCCTCAGCCGCCTGAGCGCTGGGTTTATAGGTGTACCCCACCACATCTGGATCTGAATAATTTTTCAAAGGTAATATCATCTACATATAACTTGTGCTTCATATCATATCAAAATCTTACCCTGGTCATAGACAGAATCCACAATCTATGCTACTCATAGCCCTGTGTGTTGGCCATCCATGGTGAACAAAACTGTTGATCCCTCATGACAAGTAACTTTCCACGCATGCAACAACTTTTTGTATCAGTGCTGCTTCATAATGCAAAACTAACGAATATGTGTGAAGCAACAGTCAAGGACATAAATGTTATTTGTTGAGCAACGACTTCTGTAATTCTGCTACTTATAACACAAACTGAAAACTGTATAAGCACAATGTAACTACAAAGCTAAGTTTGCAGTGCGCAGGCAACAACAGCCATAAAATAACTCAGGCCGCTGCCTTCAGGGCAGCGAATTTTTTTGACTTTAATTTAAATATCTCAATTTCAGAGACAAACATGATAAAATATTAGAGTTGAGAAAATACATAAGCTCTTTCAGTAGTTGTTTAATTCTCATAAATAGCTCATTCCATAAAATTGGTCTGTTTTGAGAAGTGCCTTGCTTTCATTAGTAATTTTTGTATACAGAAAAAGGACAGTTCTGTCAATGACCTGTATCTGAACTGAGCAAACACACGGGCAAAGGGGGAAGTGGCACCGGCATGCCCACTCTGCTCCAGTTTGCCCCATTCCCATAGCCGTTTCTGTCCTTACAACTCATGTTGGGGCTGATCACATCAGGCCTTCTGGTTGTTATGTCCTCTCTGATGGTAAAGAACATCAAAAAACACAGAAGAGTCAGGAGTTCAATCCCGGGTACTGCATGCCATGCCAGCCCTGGAACCAGGCATGATGGTGCATCCCTATAATCCCATAGATGGGGAGGCTGAAACAGGAAGATCACTCTGAGTCTGAACTGCACTGGGAGACTCAGTATCAAAGCCAATCAAACAAACAAACTGAGCAATAAAAATCACTGTTAAACCATCAATTGAGAAAATGTTTGCTTATTTATCTTTTCTGAGACAGGGTCTCACTATGTAGTGGAGGCTGGCCTTGAGCTCTCTTTGTAGCCCAGGCTGATCTCAAACTTATAATGATTCTCCTGCTTTAGCCTCCTGGGTGCTGGGATTGCAGGCATGCATTAGTGTTTCCATCACTGGACAAAAAATTACAAGCTTGGTGCCTTAAATCAGCAGCCACTTCAATTTCCACATCTGCAGGTCTTAGTCAAGAGGCAGCAAAGCGGGTTAACAGGCTCCAGCGCAGACCTGGCCAGAGCACTAGCCGGGGCTGTGCTGCTGGAATCCAGGGGATGGCAGCTGCTGCACTGAGCCCCCCTCCCTCCTGTCCACTCTGGAGCTGTTGCCCAGCATGAGCTATGAGCTATGGCCACGTCCTCCTTGAGGCTGTCCTCAGCCGGGAGGCCCTGTCCAGCACAGCAGCGTTTTCCTCTAAGCAAGAATCTTCTTCCAGTCTAGTACACCAGGGCCTAACCAAGGACACCGTGGTCTGTCCCGCACGCAGGTCACAGTGCACAGGAAGTGCTGCCAAACACAAAGCGGTCACCGCAACATTTCATGTACTTCTGAGGACATGGTTCAGTTTCCTTCCCTGTCCCTCATGAAGGTTCAGCAGACAAGACCTCTGCCTTTAGAACAGGAATGAAACGTTTAGCCAGCAAGAGACCCTGGCAAAATACAAGAAAAAGAAGTTTAGCTGCAATGTAATATGATGGGATCTGTCTTCTTCAAAATCAGTAGTATTTAAACACTTATGATTTAATAATTTTGAAGCCACATTGCAATATTGATGATTGTAGACATATCTCATAATAATACAATAGGCAGCCACTGCTGTGGGCCCTGTGGCTGCCCTGGTCTGTGAGGCAATGCAGACCATGTCCGTGGACTCAGCTTCTCCCCAAAAAGAGACATAAGAGTGTTTGAATTTACCTGCAAGGCTGTGGTTTTTGCTTGTGCTAAAAAGTGCAACATTAATACCAAATACAAGAATAGCTCTATTCCACGATCAATAAACATCCTGGATTAAATAATTTAATGTGCACAATTAAATAATTATAGATGATTGGCTTACAATCTAACTTGCTTATTGTCTCCTGTTTGCCTCTTGTTTTAAAGTAAAACTTTTAACACAAGAACTCTGACTCCAGTAGCAGTGCATAGCATTTTCAATAGAATCCTAAAGGCTACAAGCTGGGGCGATATCTCAGCAGTGTAAGTGTTTGTGTGCCAAGTGCAAGGATGCAGTTTGATCCCCAGTACTGCATGCCGTGCTGGCCACTGAACCCAAAATCATTGGGCTCACACCTGTAATCCCAGCATGAGGCTATAGTGGGATTATGATCCAAGGTTCATAGCAAGACCCTATACCAAATAAATAAATAACTAAATAAATAATTTTTAGAAAGTAAAATCCTAAAGGCTAAAATTTATACTTACCTATGAAATTGTGCCATGATTCTTTTTTTAACAGTCAATAATTTTTTTCTGCCTTTTAGGGAAGGGTCTACAGGGTGTTCAGGGTCTCCTACTAGATCAGACTCATAGTGATTCACCTGTTTTCAGCCTCCCAAGAGCTGGGATTACAGGCACGCGCCACCACGCCCAGTCTCAATTACCATCTCACTGCACCCCAGGGGCAGGGCCAGCACCGCAGGCCTGGGCATGGAATTCCTGGCCCCTGAGCCTGCTCGCAGGCACTTTAATCCACTGAGCTATTTGGCCAGCCCTATTATAATAATTTAAATACTTCTAGATAACTATTAATTTTTAATACTTCATTTATCATTTTCTAGATTATAGATATATGAACATATATATGAAAACATATTCTATGGTATAATATTTTTAGTTGTCTTTTTCTTCATGTATGTTTTCTAAAATTATACTGCCAAAATATTTTTAAAAGTTTAAATCAATTCCTCTGCATGAAGCATGTGGTATTGATGTATGAAATAACATCTGCATTTATTGGAAAGGAAAATTTAAATACCAATATACTGAGTAAAATAACAATAAGCACGCATGTAGACTATCAACAGAAGGGACGTGAGACAAAATGTGAATCTGTACATATGCCATAGGATGTTATGCTTCAGTTTCCATGGAGATCTCCTTGACATGTTAATAAGGATATTGCTGTGACACATAAAATCACATTACACAAATTTATGCATATTTTCAATGTGTTACTAACTTGCACACAGAGTTGCAGAAGCCAAAGCACAGATATTACTGAAATGAACAGAAAAGATTCTGATGAATCTGGGAAATTTACCTATGCCATTAACAAAGCTCCGGTTCTAGACAGAATGTCCAGTAACATGCGGGCCAAATAGCTCAGCGTGTGAAAGCGCCCGTGTAGGCAGATGCAGACGTCCAGTGCGCGGTGCGGGCCCCGCCTCCGGGAAGCGCTGAGACCGCTATTGAAACTGGGCGTGGGGGCACACGCCTGTAATCCTAGAGTTTGGGTGGCTGAACACAGGCAACTCACTACGAGTCCCATTTACAGAGTGAGACCCTGTAGACCCTGCAGACCTGCCCTGTCCTAAAATACCAAAAAAATAAAGAATAGATTTGAATGATGGTATCAGAAATTAGAACCAGAAAATTTATAATGAAAGCAATTCTACCTGTGGACAGAATTTTGCCTGCAGTGTAGTTGAGTCACAATATTATTTACAAACCAAACATAATCATACAGTGGCCGGAGGTTCGATCGCTGGGCCTGCCATACCAGCCCCGCCCCTGGGGTGTGCTGAGATGGCGGTTGAGATGGGCATGGTGGCGTGCACCTGTAATCCCAGCTCTTGGGAGGCTATAAACAGGTGGACCACTACAAGTCTGATCTAGTAGTGAGACCCTGAACCCCCTGTAGACCTTCCCTAAAGTACAAA
>PVKA01031337.1:0-26360 GCA_004027165.1 Ctenomys sociabilis | reverse complement strand
TTTTTGTGGAACCGGGGATTGAACTCAGGCCCTTGTGTTTGCCAGGGAAGCGCTTATTCCACTGAGCCATCTCCCTGACCCCAATCTAATACTTTTCTACAATGCTTGCAATGAACCTATTGATATATGGCCCATTGATACCAGGGGATTTAACACACTATAAGTGATGAAGTTGAAAGATATTTAAGGAAACTGTAGAAACTATATCGCTTGTTTTTATCCTTTTATTTGCACATAAATGTGACTAATTATATCCTACTTCTAGAGCTAAAAAGTAATTTTCTGTGCATTTGAACCTAATGAAATTCACTCAATTTTTACCAAGAAATTAGTCCCAAACTAATACATTTCTAATCCTTTTAACACATAAAACTACTAAAATTATGCGTTGGCATTGAAAACCACAGTTATTACTCATCTCTTTTGACTGTTGCTTCTATTTTACTTTTGTTAAGATATAATTTAAATATAAACAGATTGACAATAATGTTCAATAATTCTAAACACAATAAAAATAGAGAACAAAAATCTTAGTCATGGGATATTAATAAATTAGAAGACTCCTTTAAGATTATGTGAACCTGTTTATGCATGAAACTTCACAAACTCTTTTCAGTGTCCATTGATTATCTAATAATATCCCAATATTCATTCAATATTATTATTTATAGTTTTACCATAAATGAGGGATTTCAATTTACTCATGATTTGTGATGCATTTAGTCACTTATATTAATATACAATCATGGACTCCTCTTTCATTAAACAGTTTATTATTTATATAATTAATGTGATTATTAATATGGCTCTGTTTACATCTATTATCTTTTTATATAATCTGATTTTGACATTTTTCCTTTCCCATTTTTCTTTCAGTAGCTAAATTTACTTCATACTACATTTTAATATATTTATTGACCTACCAATAAGGTAAATTTGTAGCTGTTGCAGTAAGATACATCTTTATAGACTATCTACATATTGGTAGATATACCACTGGTGATATAAGAAATTTGTAAAAACATAAATCTATTGATTACTTCATTTCCACTACTTTGTTATTGCAAAACATTTTTTTTTTTTTTTGGCAGAACCAGGGATTGAACTCAGGCCCTTGCGCTTGCCAGGGAAGCCTTATTCTACTGAGCTATCTCCCTGGCCCCTGAAAAGCATTTTAATTCAACAATTTTACAGTGCTTATGTGAGATCATTTTTATTTAAAGAGCCAATTAGGTAGTATCAAAAGAAAGTAAATCAAATATGTTTCCACATTACTTCCATTCTAAAGTTCTCAATACCTTTATTTCTTTTCTGCAGATCAGAGCTTTATTTCATTTCATTTTTCTTCAACATAAAATAATTTTTGTTTCTTTTCATGCAGGGGCAATGGCCAAAAGCTCTTTTATTTTTGGTTTATCTGAAAAGATATTGGCTAGTTTGTTAATGCATATTAGAAATTTTCTATTGTTTCCGAATATACATTACCTGTGTGAATAATAATTATCACTTTTTTGTTCTCTTCCATATAATGAGTTCTTATTTTTCTTTTGTCTTTTGTGATTTTCATTTTACATTTAGTTTTTCAAAAAGTTGGCAGCACGGTAGTGTCTGTGGTATCATTCGCATTCTTTCTGTTTGTGATTTATCAAACTGCATGACTGTAGTTTTGGGATATGTGCTATTTGGTTACTTTTTTATTTTTTGGCAACTTTAAAAATATGACTTTCTCTTTGTATATATTACTTGCCCTTTATTTTCCAAATATTTATGAAAGTTCAATTGTACAGATTTTTAAATTTCATTAGTACATGTTTACAAGTAGTTTGCAGTTATATTGTCAAGTGGGTCCATGTACATACCACAGCTTGCTGCTTTATTTAAATCCCCTTTCCTCTCCTTCCATCTTCTAATTCCTCTACCCTGTCTGCATTCTTATTGATATTATTAATCTAAGCTCATTATGGCATATAATGTTTATGTTCATTGAGGACAATATGTTTCTGTACATGGCAAATGTTTATTCCACTTATTTTCCTTCCCTTTTCCTTCTCTCCCTTGTCCCATGGAAAACATCCATATGGCAAGAGATCCATCCCTTTGGCTCCTTCTATCCATCCTTTATAATGCTTTGTGTTCACATCCTACCTCACTCAAACAAGAGCTATCATATTGTATTTAAGCGGTCTGATTTATTTCACTTGAAGTTATATTGTCCAGGTGTATCCATTTTCCTAAATGTGTGTCAAACTTGTTTATTCTTTATATCTGAGCACTATTACATTGTAAATAGATATCACATTTTATTTATCCAATCATCTGCTGTTAGGTACAGCTTCCAAGTGAGCAGCTTCCAAGATTTGTCTACTAGAAAACATGCTGCAGTGAACTTCGTTATGTATATAGTACAGTGTCTAAAGCATTTTGGAGAAGATAGCTGTGTTGTATCAAATTTCTAATTTCAGTTCTTTGAGAAACCTGCATACAGATTTCCCTAATGGTAGCACTAGTTTACACTGCCACCAACAATGAAGGAAGATTCCTGTTTCACCACAGCTTCACCAGCATTTGTTTTTGTTTGATTTCTTAATGAATTCCATTCTTTCCAGAGCAAGATGTAGTCTTAATACAGTTTTAATTTACATTTCTCAGTGGCCTGAGATGTTGAATTTTTTATAAATTTGTCAACTACTTTTCTCTGTGCAATGTCTGTTCATTTCTTTTGCCCATTTCTTGACTAGATCTTTAATTCTTAGTCGTTTAAGTTTTTAAATTCTTTATATATTTTAGATATTGCTCCTCTGTGTGAGGAGTAACTGGTAGAACTTATTTTCCATTCTGTAGCTTGTCTCTTTAGTAATTGATTCTTTTGCTGTTAAGAGACTTTCTAGTTTGATATAATTCCACTTTTTGATTCTTGTTATTTTCTGTACAACTAATGTTCTGTTACAACTTTTCCTAGTTTATCCTCTAGTAGGTTTAATCTTCCTATTTTAACATCTTTGATCCATTTTGATTTTAATTTAATATATATTGCGAGATAAAGGTCTAGTTTCAATCTTTGCAAGCAGATAACTAGTTTTTCCAACAACATTGTTTAATACCATCCAGTTGTTTGATATTTATATTTACTTATCTATTCTCCTGATCGGTTAATTTCTAAGTTACATTTCTTGTTGTTGCATAGGTCTTGCTTTATCTCAGTCTTTAGCCATCCAGCAGAAAAGTATAAAAATGAGGTATATAAAATAAGGCCATAATAATATGCTGAGCTGTAAATGGCTCTAGTCAACAACTTCTTCAGATAACCCACTATTATTGTGGACTGCTGGACTGTGTTGGATTGTTTCACTGTGTTCAAGCATCTATAATTGAATGACAATGGAATACCAATCTTTGACAGGACTAAACAAAAAAGGGAATACAAAGAAAGAACCATTCTGTGTTTGTATAAACAGTACACTTAGGATAAATATGCAATACTTTTGCATAATTCTATGAGAAGAAAGATTTGCACTAATTATGCTTGGACAGGATATACTGTCTGCTTCTTGTACTATGGATAACCAATAGGAAGATAACAATGTAAAAAGTACTAATTATTGAAACCGTACTATAATTCAACTTTTTAAAAAAGATAGGTATACAGCTACATTTTCTTAATTCATTAATTAGAGGCATCTGCTCTAATAGTGTTTGTAAATACATCATATATGCACCTTGTACAACAAAAAAACACTATGAAAACAATATGCAATGTATTATTTATTGAATCTGCCCTACTAATTAAATTTGAAACTCTCATTGCTATTTGTTCTTCAATAAAACAAAATTTAAAAAGAATACAAAAAAGAGGATACTCTAAGAATGTAGATTTATAGTTACATGAAGTTTATAAATACACTAATTTCTAGGAAATATGTATTTAATATAAAATTTAATGGGCTTCCTGGCATGACTAGCCATAAATCTATTTTTAGTAATCTTGCTCCAGAAATTTTAACAGCAAAAACCTGACCTTTTTAATAATGTCAGAAAAGAAATTGTCAATGAACAGAAATAAATAACTTACACTAATGAAGAGATGAGGAGAATCTAAAAGTAATGATTTTGTGGCACTGAAGAGGAACATAGAGTTAAATTTTTATTTCTGAGCTCTTAAGCCATCCTGCCACTCCCTGACCAGATTTGCTTTCCAGTACCAAGTATGTATGTGCCTTATCTAACCAGCCCCATCCTGAACCTATATGTTACCCAGCCAAGTGCTTACTGCAACTGCAGGCTTGCCCAGAGTTGGATCCTGTCTTAGCATGCAACATATACGATGGTATTTTCTTAAGTCAAGCAATAACAAGGAGCTAAGATGCAAGCAATCAGTAACTGCCAAGTGGTCTGCTTTTGTAGTTCCCACTTGCAAACACTGCATAAGGCCTAGACTGCCTGATTAGGGCTTGACACTTCAGGAATGATTCCTGGTTAGCACTGTCAGTGTTAATATATCTGCCTCCAAATCCTGGGTGACACGTTGGTGTTTCACTTTGTTGCTGCAGAATTAATGTAAGGCAATAAATCCTACTTTAGAATAAAAATATATCTCTAAGGTTTTTCTTCCTGTTTTGTAGTTCTATAAAGGTAACTATCTCAAGCACAAACCTAATTCTTTCTTAATGTGAAAGAACATTACTTTGAATACTGTGCATAATGAGATTCATAATGTTGCTCTCAGAAACAAATTGTTGGAAGACATAGATTACAAATGACTCAAAATATTAGTAATTTCCAATAGGCCTTCAAAGGTATGAAATATTATAATACATAATCAGGGGGCATAGTGTTATAAAAATTAAATATCAATGTAATTTGATTAAAAAATATGTCAAATGTTTCCCTTACTGCTTGGAAACCTTGTGTGTCTTACTGTTTTTCATGATAGTCTTGTTAATTTGTACACAAAAATGTCTTATATGTTTGATTCTTTCTATACTTGAGATGTTTACCTATGCAATGTGGAGTGAGGGAAAAGTACTGTGTGTTAGGTATAAATAGTTATGAAGGAAGTGGTAAAATGTTTCTAGAAAAATAGTGTAGTTTAATCAAGTAGGTTGTCTTCATTCTATTCATTTTCTTCTCTTTTCATTTTGATTAGCATATGTTTATGATACATAACAAATCCATTCACTGGGGAAAGCTGATTGGATGTAGTAGGTATACTAGATCTATTCCAGAAGTCTCAGGTGCTCACTTAACTGGCCCCATCCTGAACCTATATGTTACCCAGGCAAGTGTTTATTGCAATGCCAGTCTTGCACAGAGTTGCATTCTGTCTTAGTATGCAACATATATGGTGTTATTTTCTTAAGTCAAGCAGTAACAAGAAGCTAAGATGCAAGCAATCAGTAACTGCCAAGTGGTCTGCTTTTGTAGTTCCCACTTGCAAACACTGTATAAGGCCTAGACTGCCTTTTGCACCAAGGTTACGTTATGCATGCCTTTACTGGCTTGCTGTTAGTAGCAAAGATCTTATTGGAAGAGACAGGGCCCTGGGGATGTGGCCTTAAATGTTTCATCTCTCTCCTCAGCTGCTCCCTTCCTTCTGTGCCTCCGTGTTTCTGAGGTAAGCAGCTTTCTTCTTTCTCCCTGCTGTGCTGAACCAGAGGACTCTGAACTGAATCCTTCAGAAACTGTGAGCCAAAGTAACCCTTTTCTTCTTTGCTTTGTAAGTATCAGGTATTTTGTTGCACGGATGAGATTCTAAGTGAAAAGGGAGCACTATTCCCTCAAAGTAATCCATTTTCCTATGAATAATTCAAATTTATCTTTATTTTGTTTAATAATTTTATTGAGAAACAAATAATAATGAGACAGTTTCTATCTTCCTTTATAGGTAGGCAACTTTCCATTGCATAGAATCTGCCTCAGCCATTTTACTCATCACTGGGTGACCTTTCTCTTCAAAGTAGCTGAGAGTGCAAGCTTGTGTCACTATTTGCAATACTTCTCTGTTTGATTACCTATTATGCAATCTCCAGCTTTCCTACACCAAGCACGTAGTAATTGCCATTATATGTTCTTTTGATTTTTTTTAGAATTCACATGTGAGAAAAAGTGTGATATTTTTGTTTCCATTTCGCTTACATAATATTGTCCCATCCTGTCAATTTTGCCACAAAAAAACAAGGATGTGTTCTTTTCATGACTGATTAGTATTATACGATGTATACATGTACCACTTTTTCAACCCAACAATACACAGGTTGCATCAATATTTGGCTATTGTGCTTCAGTAACCATGCATTCTTTGCTGGGAAACACGTAATGTTGTCCATAATGATTGCAACAATTTACATTTCCCACAATAGTCTATAAGCATTTCTATGTTTTTAATCTTGCCATTCTCCTTTCTAACTGTGGTATGATGGTATCTCATTCTGGCTCTGATTTGCACCTCCCTGACAGCTAAGGAAATTGAACACTTTTTATACTTGCTGGCTGCTTGAATTTCTTCTCTTAAGAGATGGGCCAGGGAGATAGCTCAGTGGACTAAGCACCTGCTTTGGCAAGTGCAGAGACCAGGGTTCAATCCCTGGGTCCCTCATGCAGCACTGGCCCTGACCCTGGGGTGCACTAAGCTGGTGAATGAGACTGGGCATGTTGGCACATGCCTGTAATCCTGGTGCTGGAGAAACTGAAAACAGGAGGATCACTATGAATCTGTACTGTATGGTGAGACCTTGTACCAAATACTTAAATTTAAAAAAAAAGAAAAGAGAAGCAGAAAGTAATGCCTCTTCATATCATTTTCCCATTTGAATTGAATTATTTGTTGTTTTGAAATTGAGTTTTGTTTCTTGTGTTTTCTGGGCATAACTCTTCTGTCAGATGAACAATTTTCAAATAGTTTCTTCCATGTATGTTTTATCTTCATTCTCTTAATTGTTGTCTTTGTTGTGCAAAATGTTTTAATTAATCATGCCCTCATTAGTATACTGTTGCTTTTGTTGCTGGTCCTTTTGAGGGGTTATCCAAAAAAAGAATTGCCTGTACCAAAGTCTTAAAATTCTTTCTATGTCTTCTGTTGTTTGCATAATTTCCAGTGTTACTTACATTTATGTGTTCGCTAAATTTAGAGTGTTTTTGTACAAATTTGGAAGTATGATCATTGTGATGATGTTTTTTAAACTATTAAGGGCATTTCCATTATCTAACATCTTCTCCAGTCTCTGGTTTCAGAGGATGATAATTTTCATTATAGAGGTTTTTCAGTTCCTTGGCTCGGTTGATTTCTAAGAACTTCATCTTACTAGATGCTATCATGAAAAATAGTGTTCCCTTAATTCCTTTCTTGGTAAACTTTTTATTGGTGCATGAGAATGCTGTTGTTTTTCATATGTTGGTTTTGCATCCTGATAAACTACAGAATTTGGGTATTAGCTTTAGTAATTCTTGAGAGATTTTGAGCAGTTTTACATGACTGATCATGTAATCTGTAAGTAATAATTTGACTTTTTCCTTCCATATCCATATATAATTAATGTTTTCTCATTATTACTATGCTTAATTTATTGGAGAACCATATTAGACATTAGAGGTGACAGTGGACATCTTTGTCTTGTTCTGATTTTACAGGGAAAGATTTTAGCTCTTCTCCATTTAGTATGATGTTGCCGGTTAGTTTGCAATAGATAGCTTTTATCAGATTGGGATAAAGTCCTCTTATTTCTGTTTTCTTCAGTGTTTTTTATCACAAAATGATGCTACTTCACTTTATGTGGTGTATAACATGTATTGATTTGAATATGTTGAACCATTCCTGCATTTCTACAATGAGTCCTATTTTTCATGATACATGATCTTTTTTATCATTTGTTTCATTCTGTTTTCCAGCATCTTACTGAGAATTTTTCCATCTGTGTTCATTTAAGAGATCAGCTTACAGTTCTCCTTTTTGCTTAAACCCTTTTCTTATTTTGCAATTAGGTAGATGCTTCCTTCCAGGAATGACTGAATATTCTGCTTTCCTTTCAACTTCATTAAATGCAGTAGATCTTCTCTAAAGATCTTCTTATAGAATTTAGCAGTGAATCTAATAGGACCTGGGCTAACATGCCTTTAAAACTGATGGATACATAAGTATTTTTCCTGACAAGAAGCACCTCAAGAAATGTATGACAAACAAATAGATATTACAAAATTTTCTCAAGGATATCCTAGGAAGAGACAATGAAATTATCAATTAGTAAAAAAAATGAAAAAAGAATATACATGGCAAGATTAGAAGCTAATCAAAAGGAAAAATCTGAGAAAGCCATCAATAGAAAAATAATGTATTGACAAGGAATAAATCAATATTTTGCAGTAGTAACTTTCAGGGTGAATGTTTTCAATTAGCTGTCAAAACTAAAATTAGCAAAAAGAGAGAAAGAAAGAAAACCAATAATATGAAGTTTACAGAAAACATATTTAATTTTAAAAAGGTACAGATTAAAAATAAAAGAATGAGGGGCTGGAGAGATAGCTCAGTAGAATAAGTGCTTGCCTGGTAAGTGCAAGGGCCTCAGTTCAATCCCTGGTTCTACCAAAAATAATAAATAAAAAAATAAAAGGATGGAAAATAATATTCCATGCAACAGGAACCAGAGAAAAGCAGGTGTTTCTATCCTAATTTCAGAAAAAGTGGATTTCAAGCAAAACCTGATCAGAAGAGAATATCATACATAATAATTAAAGGAACAATTCAACAAAAACAGGCCACAATGATAAGCATGTGTGCATCAAATAATGCTATAATCAGCTTCATAAGATAAACATTAATGGCTATGAAAGATCACATAAACCGCAATACAATAGTTGTGGGAATCTCAGTACTCCATTGTCACAAATGGACAGGTCAGGTAAACAAAATCAGTAAACAAACATCAGAGTTGAACCAAATATCGGAGCAAATGGACTTAATAGATATCTACAGTGTGTTCCATTCAACAACAGCAAAAGATTCTTAGTAGCAAATGGAACATTCTTTAAAACACACCACTTACTAGTCAATAAAGCTTTCTTAAATAAATGCAAAAGGATCTAACTTATTCCATACATGTTATCAAGTCATAGTGCAATGAAATAAAATAAATGGTAACAAGCCCACATAAAGTAAGCAAACACATGGAAACTAAACAAGACCCTCCTAAGTAATCAGTGGATCACTGATAAATTTAAAGAAGAAATTAGACAATTTCTACAATGAAAAAATAAGGCCAGTACGACATACCAGAATAATGCAAAAGACACAAAAGAAAGAGTCCTAAGAGGGAAGTTCATAGCAGTGAATTTCCACATTAGAAAAAGCTTAAATAAATAATGCACCAATGCACCACAAGATCATAGAAAAAAATAATACCATAAACCTAAAGCCAATCTGAGGAAAATTTATAAGCATCAGAGCAAGAATTAATGGAATTAATACAAGAAGACTAATACAAAGAAACAATGAATCAAAAAGTTGGTTCTTTGAAAGATTAACCAGAGAAGACAAATCCGTATTTATTCCTTTTCTAAAAGAAAGACACAAATTAGAAATGAAACCATTACATTACAATGGAGTCTGCTAAAATACAAAATATTACTCATAAGTACTTTAAGAATATGTACTCTAATGAAATGGAAAATTCAGAGAAAATAGATTAACTCCTTGATAAATATGAACAAACAAAGGTAAACCAGGCTGGCCTGATAAGCTCAGTGGACTAAAGCACTTGCTTAGACAGAGTGTAGCAGCCAGGGGCTTTTGGATTCCCAGTGTGTGGTGTTGGCCCCACCCTCGAGGCATGCTGAGATGGTAATTGAGACTGGGCGTGGTGTTGTACATCTGTAATTCCAGCACTTGAGAGGCTGAAAACAGGCCAATCACCACAAGACCGATCTATGTAGTGAAACCCCATAAACCCTGTCTTCAATACATAAAAAAAAAAATTAAAAAGGTCAATCAAGAAGACAAAGAAATACTGAATAATCTAATATCAGTAAGTGAAACAGAAAAAGTAATTTAAAAATGGTTCCAAAGAAATTTTTGGGTAGTTTTTCTAAATCTAAGAAGAATGTCATTGATATTTTGATGAAGATTGAATTAAATCTCTAGATTGTGTGTGGGGAGTGTGTCCTTTTAAAAAATGTGTGTCCTTTCAATCCCTGAACATGAGAATCCTTTCCAATTTAAGATGACCTTTTAAATTTCTTTCATCAGTATTTTATAACGTTTAGTGCTCACTCACTCTCTGACTTAAATTTATTCCTTAGTTTTTATTTTTTGTGGTTGCTATTAATGAAATTACTTTCAAAATTTCTTATTGAGTCTATTTGTTATTAGTACATAAAACTACTAATTCTTGTACTTGCACGTTGCAGACCAATAGTAATGAAGTTAAGTCTTTAACAGAAATTATTCCAGCAAAGACAGTCTCAGAACAAATACATTTCTTTACTGAATTCTCCCAAACTTTGAAGGAAGAATTAACATAAATGCTTATCATATAATATGAAAAGACTGAAAAAGAATAGATTCTTCTCAACTCCTTTTCTTGACATCAGCATACTAGCGCCCAAATGACACAAGGATACAATAACAAAATAAAATGATAGGAGAATATTCTTGATGAACAAAGATACAAACATTCTGAACAGAGTGCTAGCTATTTGAATCCAACTTCATACAAGTACAGTTTACCCAAGACATGCAATGGTGCATTTTTGTACTCAAATGAATAAGTATAATGTACCACTTTAAAAGAATGAAGGACAATAATTAAAAGATTATTTCAGTTTTTACAGAAAATAGCATTTGATAAAATTCAGCATACTTTAGTGATAAATACTATGAGTATATTAAGCATAGAATAACATAGTTCAACTTGATAAATATTATATATGACAACATAAAAACCAACATCAGTTAGTGGAAATTATATTAGTGGAAAAAAAACTGGAATCTTTTCCTCAATGACCTGGACCAGCACAAGTGTCTTTTTTTGTCCATCTTGATTCAGTGTATCACTGGAGGTCTAGGCAGAGAAAACAGGCAAAAGAAAGTGAACAGGTATCAAGGTGTCCTGCACATGCTTACTAAGTCCCCATGATGAATCCAACCACCATGGACTGCAAATGAGTACAATATTCTAGTAAAAGAAGTGGTTTCCATATAAGAAGGCGACAATCCAAATTATCCCATTTATAAAATGAGGTGACTCTACATGTCATATCAAAGTGCCATTCGAACTGAATGAATTCAGTAAACTTTCAGAACACATAGTTATTCTTCTGATTAAATCCGAGACAAAAAACGTACAGCACTGACTGATTTAGTTTACACCAGAAGTGCAATCATTCAACCTTCCTCTCCTCTGAATACTTGCATCATTATACATTTTATTATTGTTATAATTTTATATAAGGAATCAACAGTTCCAAACGTTTAGGATCATGTGATTTAAAAAAAAGACATGCAAAGTGCTAAAAACCCTGCACATAACATTCATTATTGATCCTCAAAGTTAATATCAATTCTATGCATCCTTGAGGACTCTCAGAATGCTGGCAACAGATTGAACAACCAGAGAGGCTCTGCGTCACCAGCTGGGCATGACCACTCCCCAGTGAGTGATACCTAAAATTTTAAGACACACACGTTCCCCTTTAGAAAGGCTGACTATGGGATACCATTTTTGTAGTTAGCAAATGAATCGTGAATTCACTAAGAAACACAGTGCACTAAACTCTAAAATTCTAAAACTGAAGCTTTAGACATTCTCCCATATGATAAAACAGGCAACATATTTAAAAGTGATACTCACTATAAGGCATATTAGTAGTAATATGCCTTCAGTGGACATTATTATGCGATAAATATAATTAAAACATACACCTAAATATTTATTTATTTATTACAGTGTCTCCCTACACATCACAGACTTTTTTTTTGTGGGGGGGGCGGTCAGCTCAGCCTGCCCTGGGGGGAGGGGCTGGCATGGCATGCGGTGCTGGGGATCAAACTGTGGTCCCTGAGAGCTTGCCTAAGCTTGCCAAAGCAGGCTCTTTAGACCGCTGAGCTATCTTGCCAGCCCCTACACCTAAATATTTTAAGAATTTGTTTCTCATTCTTACTAGGGGTATCCTGGATATACTGGGGTGTGCTTTGTTAAAAAGTGATTACTGCAGAAGGTTTAGTATTTGACTGGGTATTACATTTAAAAAGACACTGTTATTGCTACATAGTATTAAACTGAGTCATATTCCAAAATAACAGGGTGATTTTTATTCATTTTTCCCAAAATTATTTGTGTAACTAAAGACTACTCAGTCAAGTTCAGTACACTGATACAACTAGGAATTGATAGATTTTAAGTTTTTTTTAAAGAAAATATTCTCTATAACAGATGTGATTTGAAGTTTTGTTTTATATGATTTCATACCTTTGCAAAAGCAAGTGATAAGTTTTGCTCTTTAATCATCTAATTAATTGAGTTCTGATTTTAGTTCCATTAACAATTAAACACCTGCACCAAATAATTTTGTGCTGATCCATTGTGAAAATTTCCAAGTTAACCACACAACTCTCATTAAAGTTAATGGTGTTGCATTCTATTGCCCATGTGTCAGGATAGAAATTGTTCCATAGTACTTAATAACCCTAAAAATTCTCTGCTTCTTATCCTTGCCACCAACTACTAATAATCAAATTATGCCACCTGCTATCAGTCCATTCTTATAGAGAGGGTTAAGAGAAAAAGGAGATGCCACAGGAATTTTTTCTCACCTACAAAATTTGAACCATGTTATAATTTTTAGTACATAGATATAAATCCTCAGTTAAGGTCAAATTAAGATACTGAAATTAGAATAAATGTAAGCGAGCTCTTGCATCTGTCTAAAGAACAGGAAGTTCACTATGTTCCATGTTTATGTAAAATAACAAAGGGGAAATATAAATCAAAGTGGCAGACACTAGTATCTTTATCAGAATTTTCTCATACAAAATTAGTGGCAGGATAAATAGATTAAATTTTAGACACTAGAATTCTTATTTCTGATAGTGTCTAAGTCCAAAGTATTTAGTGGAAAAGATACCCTTTATAACAGATTTTTTTTTCATTCATTGTTTAATAGTTTTCTGTCAAGATCTTCTTGTGTAACTCAGGCTTTTATCAATAAAAATTCCAGTCAATCCCCCTCCCCCCTCTTCCTCACTGCTGGTATTTCATGTGTATGCTGGCATGCTGGCCTAGTTACCTCGGGTTTTTCTTTCCTTTTTCTCATATCTCATTTTTCTGTCGTTTCTGTTAGTACATATTCACATTAAACACTGCTTGTATTCCTTTTGGTGATGGGAGGCAAGTGCAGAACTCATCTGATTTACTTTTATTCCCTGCCTTCTTCCTTCTCTTGCTCTCTTTCCCATTCCAGGAAGATCTATGGCTCCACTTATTAACTATGTTTTGGGTTTTTCGTGTAAAAGAATCCATGATACAGTGTAGTTATAGTCCCTAAACAACTCAAGTTGATCATTGTTTATGATCAAATTGTCAATATAGACCAGCTTTCCTTTTTTCATTCATCTGTTAATGGGCATGCAGAACCTCATGTAATTGATTATGATTTGCCACTATAAATATGAATATGCCAAAAAGTTAAAAATAAGTATGAAGGGTCACTTTAGTATGATGTCTTTTATTTTTCTTTTGGTGGAACTGGGGATTGAACTCAGGCCCTTGCACTTGCCAGGTAACTCTTTTCTTACTGAGCCATCTCCCCAGCCCCAAGACTTGCCAGGCAAGAGACTGTTATGCTGAGCTGTCTCCCTGGCCCATAGTATGATGTCTTTAATACTTCCAGGAAAACATCTGGAAGGGAAATTGCTGGACCAAATGGAATTTCTATTTTTAGCTTTTTTTTGAAGAGTATCTATATTGATTTCTACAGTGGTGATATTAGTTTATATTCTCCTTAACAGCATAGAACAACACTGACCATCACTTGTCTATTCTTCATCTTAATGATAACCATTCTTACTAGAATAGGATGGATTCCTAAAATTGTTTCAATTTTTTTCTCCAGTAACTAAATCTTTTGAGCATTTTTTCATGTAACTATTGGCCATTTGTGTTACCCATTTTGAGAAATGTATGTTTATCAATTGATTTTTGGGCTCTAATTACTTAAAGATCCCTTTACATACTAGATATTAGTCTTACATTGAAGGAGGAGTCATTGACATGATTCAAGAATTTTCCTATTCCTTAGCTTGTTTCCTCACACTGTTCATTGTTTCCTGTACTATGCAGAAGCTTTTTGATTTATTATACTATCATTTGCTAGCTGGGACTCTATTTGAGAAGTGCTTGCCTATGTCTGTCTCTTCAAGATTTTTAACTTTTACTTTTCAGTAAATTCAGTATTTCTTTTTTATTCTGATTTGAGTTTAGAACAAGAGAGAGATATAGGTTATATTAACTCTTCTCCACGTGGTAACCAATTTTCTCAGTAACATTTTTCAAAGAGTCTGTCTGCATTGGTTACTTTTCTCTTGTTGCTTGGACAAAATACCCAACACCCAAAATTAAGGAAGGAAAGGTTTATTTAGCTCACAGTTAGTAGAGGTTTCATTCAGAACTCAGCTAGCTCCAAGACAAAGCAGCATGTGGAACACAGCAGACTTCCATGGCAGCAGAAAAACAGCAAAAAGCAAAGGGAGGGCCAGCAGCTGGCTTCTAGTAAGTCTCTCTCTCTCCTCCTTACATTGTAATGCATATTACCATGCCAGGGCAGGGGTAACACTCACACCCATAGTTACCAATTACCATATTGGATCATGAGTGAATCACAAACTCTAGAAGCCTTCCCATGACTGCACAAGGATTTGAGGCACATCTAGACACAAACAATAACACTATCTTTTCTCCAGCGTACATATTCTGCTTCTTTATAAAAAAAATTAAGTGAGGCTGGGCAAATGGCTCTGTGGCATAAGTGCCTGCCTAGCAAGTGTGAGATCTTGGGTTCGATCACTGATATCAATAAAAAAATAAAATAAAAGACAGGAAAGATCAGATGGCTGAAGGTATAAAAGGTTGTTCCTATATACTCACTTGTATTTCTTTGTTCAATATGTCTATTTTTATACCAGCACTACATTTTTTAATTACTGTTGCATTGATGTGTAATTTGAAATATAGGATTATAATGCTCCCTGCTTTTCTTATTTTGCTCAGAATTACTTTGGGTATTTGGGGACTCTTCTGATTTCATATGCATTTTAGAAATATTTTTTTCTAGTTCTGTAAAGAATGCTTTTAGGGTTTTTATTAGGATTACATTAAATCTGTATCTTTTAGTAGCATGGTCCTTTTGGAAAAAAAAAATGGTTCTGTCTGTCCAGGATTCAAGCACATTAATTAATCAATCAGAATTAATCTCCTAATTGGTAGAGTAATCCCTAAGTATTTAATTTTTGAAGTTATGAATGAGATGGCTTCCCATGTTTCTTTCTTGGTAGGCTTTCTTGTGGTAGAATACTATTGATTTTTTTGTCTTAATTTAGAATCCTGCAATTTGATGGGTTTGTTTATTAGCTTTAGGACTCTGATGATAGAGGTTTTTAGGTTTTGTATGTAATCTAGGAATACAGATAGTTTGGCTTCTTATTTTCCTGTCTGTATGCTTTTGTATTTTTCTCTTTTTTATTTTATTTTAGGGAAAGATCTACAGGGTGTTCAGGGTTTCACTACTAGATGGGACGCATAGTGATCTGCCTGTTTACAGCCTTTCGAGAGCTGGGATTACAAGTGCATGCCACCATGTCCAGTCTCTTATATTTTTCTTTTGCCTCGTTGATATTTGGTTTATATAGTATTTTTTCATCTCGGGTTAACCCTCACCAGAATTTTTGTATGGAGAATTCAAGTACAAGCCTTGTATGAGGCTATTAATTTGTTGCAAAGCTCTTACATTGCTCTCAATCTCAAATATTTGCATGCCTTCATTTTATTTTTAGGGCCCCCACAAAAACCTCTCAACCCCCTTTCTCCTACCTCAATTCTAAAAATAAAAGCAATACCATTACAGTCCTACATTTTTTTCTTTCTTTCGTTTTTGTCTTACTTTCCTTCTTTCCTTTGTGAAATATTTTATTCATTTTCTTTCTCACTTTTTTTTTGATGCTACCAGAGATGGAACTCAGGACCTTGAGCTTTCCAGGAAAATGCTGATTCCACTGAGCCATCTCCCTGTCCCCTCTCACTTTTCTTTTCTTTATGTTCTAGATCCTAGTCTACTTGTCATAAATATTATGACATTGTCTTCTTGGGTTATTAAAAACTGTGTAATAGTTAAAATTATTTTCTTAATAAAAACTTACTTTTTCATTCTGTAATATTTACATTTTTATTAATATATTGGGGTTTTGTGCAGTACTGGCAATTGAACTCAGGACCCAGAGCTTGTCGGGCAAGTGCTTATTCTACTGAACTATCTCCCCAGGATATTAGTATGTGTTTGTAGTACATAATATTTATATTCCTTTGTTGGAGTTGGTCTATGTGTAGAATGCACTTTAATTCTTTTTATTCTTTCTCTTTCCCTTCCCTCCCACCCCCTCTCTCTCTTGTTCTTTTTCTCCTTTAAGACATCTATTTTCTACTTCCTATTATTGATCTTTGTTTAGACTTTGATTTTTCATATAAGAGAAACCATGCAATATTTGAATTAGTGTGTCTGGTTTATGTCACTTACCATTACATTCTGCAGGTATATCTATTTTCCTGGAAATGACACAACTTTATCTTTCTTGGCAGATAGTATTCTAATGTGTATATTCAAATTCCTTTTATCCAGTTATTTATCAATAGACATAGAGGCCACCTTTGAGATTTAGTTGTACTTTGTGTTGTTATAAATGTAGGAATGCTTTGTACTAGTTTACACTTCCACCAACAATGTTGGAAAGGGTCCTTTTTCCTGCAGTCTCTCCAGAATTTGTTATTATTTGACTTCATGATGATAGCCTATCTTTCTAGGGTAAGACAGGAAGAGTACTGTTTTAATTTGCATTTCTCTAATGGCCAGTGATGTTGAGCACTTCTTTAGGTATTTATTGGTTATTTGGACTTCTTTTATGAAGCATCTATTCATTTTGCTCGCCAATTATTTTAATGAATATTTCATTTTGATGGGTGTGATCTAATTTTTACTTCTTTATATATTCTATGTGAGTTCACTTTCTAGAGCGTGATTAGATACTTTTTCCATTTGTTGAGTGTTTTTTCACTCCATTGGATGTTTCTTTTTATATGCAGAAGCTTTCTAACCTGAAATATTCCAATTTGCTGGTTCATAGAATTATTTCCTCCACAACCTGGGTTTGTTCAGGAAATGCTTGCTTACCTATACACCTGTGATGTTTCAGGTGTTTTGTCTATTTTATTTCCAGCAGGTTAAGTCTTTCTGTTTAACAGGTAGTTCTTTGATCCATCAACAGGCACATGTGATCTTCTCTGAACTATGTGACCTTCTAAATTAATTGAACCAGAGAAGGGAGCTGGGTGAGCAGCACAGGTAAAACAACACAGGGCTTGGATTGGCCTCTGAAATAGGGAGCTGGTAGAAATGCAGGGTGGGTTTAGGGTCCAAGCCCTCAACCTGTGCAATCTGTCACCATCTCCTCAAAGATGGATGTCAAACTGGAACTGGTTTACAAGACACCCAGCTGTCCTCCACTGCTCAGCTCTGAGACTTGCCTGGCATGGGGAGAAAAATCCTTTACACAACAGTGTCACAAGTCATCTATGTTGTGATTGTACAAGAGGAAAACTTGATTGTGAAGATGCTTTACTTCCACATACATACTAGGATGTGCAAAACAGAAAAGAAGGAATTATTGATGATAGCGTTAAGTGCCATCACATGTTGTTTCTGAAAGAATTACATTCAGAATCATAAAGAAAAACATTGCATATTTTTTCTAATGTCGAATGTATTTCTCTTCTATGGCCTAGATATCTGTTAAATAAATTAATTAAACACATAAACATTGTAAATAATATCCTGACTTTTTTTCAGCAATAAAATATCCCTCAGGAGCAGAAAAATCTAAAACATTATACTATATGAAAAAATAGAGACACATGGGGTATTTCTTTTGGCTTTCATTTGTCAGTAGACTTATGGGTAGATATTAAACATCATCCCACAGTGAATATGGAATGCTGATATCTCCCACAACATGCTGATTTAATCTTCAGATTCCAAGTGTATGTACTAAAGGTCCTGGGAGTGTTTGAAAGTTTCAACAAATATTACTTTAAACCTTCCTGTTCTTCACAGATTATTTTTCAGTCACAATCACACTGCAGTCCTCTCTCTCTCTCTCTCTCTCTCTCTCTCTCTCTCTGGTGATATTTCTCTAGCAGCGGTGTGGCTTTCTCACTACAGAGAGCTACATTCCTATTTGGCAGCTCACTGAGGGTCAGGAGTGATTCACTGCTTTATGACTACATATGTGATCCAACAAGTTCTGGTTCCTTATAAGGATCTAAGTTCTGTCTGGAAGTGGACTTTTTCATTCTTTATTCCTTCTATTTTCCTCACATTTCTAGATAGGCTCTTTGCAGCATCTTGCTTCTAATTCCAGTTAGGCTGAGACACAGTGGCTGTTTTCCTTGCTCCCAAGAGCAGCAGTGCCGCCAAGCCTCCCACAACAGCCTAAGAAATCCGAAACCTCTTCAAATCCCAGTAGCATTTTTTTGGTGGCAATTCCTTAAATCCTCACCAACGGTCACTCCTTTCTCATTGCCCATGTTCCCCCTGTTTTCAGGTTCAATACCATAGCTTCAGAATGCTTCCAGAATTGTTAAATGTCCTTAGCTTTTACAAGAAAGGATCCCAGTTTGGGGCACTGCATTTTGTTCTGTCTATTCTCACTGTGTAATAAATCACTTCACTATTAACAATTTTTTTTTTTTTTTTTTTTTTTGTCTTTTTGAGACAGGGTCTCGCTATGCAGTTCAGGCTGGCTTTAAGCTCACTTTGTAGCTCAGGCTGGTCTCGAACTCACAACAATCCTCCTGCCTCAGCCTCCCGAGTGCTGGGATTACAAGCATGCGCCACCACGCCCGGCTCTATTAACAAATTTTAACAACTAATTTATCATCTTATAATTTTGTAAATCAGAAATTTGAAAAGAACCAGCCAAGCAGTTCTGGAGACTTGCCCTTGGGGCCTTTCCTACGGAAATATTGGCGAAGGCTGCTGTCAACTGAAAGAGCAGCAGGCTAGAGACCTATGATGGACTCTCATCCAAGTAACAATCCACAGCAGTCTTCCAGAAGTTTATCAGGATGATCAACTAGAGTAGATGGTCTACTTAGGGCCTTTCTGTGGTTCTCTCCTGCTGGGTCATATTTCTTTTGTGGAAGATGAATTTTACTGAAGATTAAAAGTTCCAAAGGAGAATGTGGAAGTCACGTGATCTTTTTCTGTTTTTTTAAATTAATTTTATTGAGAAAAAATTGCAATGAAACAGCTTCAAAACAGGTTGGTAGGAGAGTTACAACAATTAACACATTGCATATTGTTGTCTTGGTAGTGATTATTCATAGTACAAGATGCAAACATGATATCCTGTCCAAACACTATTAGTACAAATCTGTCTTCTTATTGAATTAAGAGAAAGTAGCTGTATGACTATCCTATTTTGTGTACACAGATACAAAATGGCCCTTCATTTATATCCTCTGTTTTTCTTTAGTTTTGTCAGAGATGGACATTCCATTGCCATCAAAATACTGTAGGTGCATGAATTCAGCAAAATATTCCAATATAGTCCAGTAGTCCACAATAGTAGTGGGTTCTCCACAAGACTGGCAATGTCTTTTTGTGCTTTTGCTTTAGAAATATTTTCTGTTGCATTGTACTGGTTAAACCTATCCCAGGTTTTTTTAAAAAAACACCATAAATGCCACACCTTATACCAAAAAAGTTTCAGTGATATCTTGACTTCTCACAGCAAGATAAATAGACCCAGAATGCCAAAAAGTCTAAGTATCTTTGTAAAATTCCCATATTTACTTTGAGCATAAGAATGATGATGTGATATTCATTCTAGTTTCATCAATTCATAAACTTTTACTAATGAATTGTTCACCAGAAGACATCTAGTAATTTGGGCAGTTTCACTCTTTTTATCTTTTTCTGAATTCTAATACTATCCCTCCTCTCAAAAAAAGAAAAATAGGAGAGATTCTATTTCTAATTTTTAAAGCCACTTATGATTATTTTGCTTCAACTTTTGACTTAAATCTTTGAAACCTTTGTAATTTATTTGTGACTAAAGAAATATTTTCTGACTAAATTTTTTAGCATTTTTCTTCTTTAAGTGTTATTTATTTATTTGTTCATTTATTTGTTCATTTATTTGTTTTTGCTTATTGGCTTCATTGTTTTATAATCTATGCTTCATTACCATATTGGTTTATTATATATTTATAAAACTTTCTTTTAAGTAAATGGAACCAGCTGTTTTCCTAGGAGGTAACATCTGGGTGATGATTACGTTCATGCTTTGGCTACTTGGATATTTCATGATTGGGATGACGTGATTAGCCTTTTCAAACTATTGTTTTCATTTTTCTTACCAAATATATGTATTTCATGTTTTCACCTAAGTTATGAGTGTCTAAAAGTGTAATTACTAGGCCGGCCAAATAGCTCAGTGGATTAAAGCACCTGCAAGGAGGCCCAGAGGCCAGGGTTTGATCCCTGGGCCTGCTGGGCCGACCCCACCCCTGAGGCCTGCAGAGGTGACAATTGAACCTGGGTGTGGGAGCCTGTGCCTATAAACCCAGCTCTTGAGAGGCTGTAACAGGAGGATCACTATGAGTCCAATACAGTAGTGAGACCCTGAATACCCTGTAGACCCTTCTGTAAAATACAAAACAGAAAAGAAATGTAATTACTGAATTTTGGTCTTGTCATGCTATTTTCTTTGAAATTGGAACTTAAATTCTCTTGTCATACTATAGGATAATTTCAAGTCAACCTCCTTCTGTTTAAAAATTTTTCACTTAGGGTGGACATGAATATTTCACCATTTAATTCTGGAATTAGAATGTGTGATCTGTAACAAATTTCCTGTATTGGCAGAGGTTACCTATTGCATTCATTTGAAAGATACAACCAACTATGCTAATCTACAATTAATTTCTTTTCCCTAATCTCTCAATGAACTTTCTTCCTTTGTGTTACCAGTGTCATCTGATACAATTTAGATAATTACCCAGCCAATATTCCTGTGAACTTATAAGAAGAAAATAAGCAATTTTTGAAATGCCATTAAATCTAATAGGTCACTTGGGTCAGAGTCAGAAAATTACTGCTTTAGTTTAAACTAAACAGTGCCCCTGTGATCTAAAACAGTTAATGCAATTTCCTCCCTCAAAATTTAATTAACGCTGGGATTTAACACACTTGAGAATCTCTGTGGCAGACTTCCAGCTGGCAGAAAATGTTCTTGCCTCTCTCCTGCTTAAGTAAATCATGCAAGAATGATAGCTTTCCACGCTGACTAACTCTGCCTTGGAAGTTGACCCTGAATGTCTAGAGTCAGAGTTTAGATTAGAGAATGAAAATCTGGCAAAGGAAGGTGCAGTGCCACAGATAACTTGAAACATAAGGCAGGCCAAGGACAGCTTCCCCTTGTGTTTCCACAGCACCAGGGACACCTGTCACATGTCCCATTGATATTTACTTAGAATTAAGTGTGCAGTGGCTGATAGACCTATGTTCAGAATGAAAATCGTGGGCCAGCTATGTAGTTTAGTGGGTTACAGTGCCTGCAGGCAGGTGCAGGGGCCAGGGATTCAATGCCCAGGCCTGCCATGCTGGCCCCACACCGGGGCACGCTGAGACCACAATTGAGACTGGGCATGGTGGCATGAACCTGTAATCCCAGCTCTTGGAAGACTGTAAACAGGTGGATTGCTGTGAGTCCTACCTAGCGGTGAGACCCTGAGCACCCTGTAGACCCTTCCATAAAATACAAACAACAAAAAAAGAACTACTCTTTTCATCTCTATTTTTCATAACCCATGAGCTCTTCTTCTCATGCCTGTGATGCCTTTGGGACATGGACTTCATCTTTCACATCACGGTGCTGACTTTTTTAAGTATCATGATAAACTAGACTGTTATCATCTCAGAGTCCCAGAAAATATGTGAGTTTGAGGCTATATAAACAAATATGTAGAGATAGAAAGTTCCCTACTTATGTTTGCAAAGTCAGAACTGATTATGATACTGATAAATCTGTTACAAAGAAAAGACATTATAAACTTCTTAATAAATAGACATAAAAATCCTAAATAAAATGCTACCTGTCAAAATCCAAGCATGAATCTACACACTTTATGACCATTTGGATTATTCCAGGGCAACAACACTAATCAAATCTGTCAATGTAAATTGTTACATCTCCTAAATATCAGCATACAAGCTATTATACTAACAGAGAAAATAAAATGAAATTAACAATATTTTGTAGCCGTTAGCAATAAAACTGCAAATGAAACCAAAATGGCAATAATTTTATGTGACAAAGTTGTTTTATTAAAAAGCAAACATAATCCTAGATGTTGACATTAGGAACAAATTTCCAGGGCCTTAGGATACAGCTCAATGGCATCGTATCTGCCTTGAATGCACAAGGTCCTGAATTTGATTCCCAGGACAGAAAAAACAAAGAAAAAGAAAACCTAGGCCTAGAAAGAAATTTCCATTAAAGTCACAGAAAGATGAGTTGCTTAAAACTATAATAAAACATTAACTCACAGAATTTTTAAAAAAAGGGGGTATAGAAAGGAAAGGAAGAATCATGATGTGTGTGTATGGACAGTACAGTTGGGACAGATAACGCTGTGCTTCTACATAATTCTACAAGAGGCAAGATTTGCACTAATGGTGATTGGACAGGATATTATGTCGGCTTCTAGTACTATGGACAACTACTAGGAAAATAACAAGGTAGAAAGTATTAATTATTGAATCTTTGATGTAATTCAAGTATAAAAAATAAGACACTCAAAAAAATTTTTAAACAATTCTGTAAAGAGAACTCAAACCATCTAATATATCAAGATCTTGAAAGATTTTGTTACCAAAATATTTCCACATCAAAAGTATTTAGCAAGGCTGTATCTAGCTGTTGTGTTCAGTTCCTTTTTGCTGCAGCTCCTGTGATTCCCCTCTGGTTCCCTGGTCAGGTGAATACAAACCAAACTGGAATGCAGAGTGAGTAGTGAAAATTCCCACTGTCTTGGTTGGCTTTGGGGCAAGGATCCGGAAACTTACTGGGGTCAGCCCTCCTGTGTCAGGCAGGTCGTTCCCCAGGTGGGCGGGCCTGGGCTTTGGTGGGTCTTCTGGGCTCACAAAAGGATCGTGGATAATCTTATTCACTGAGTAGGCTGTACTGGTTCGGCCAGCCTGTGCTGGGTCCGGGTGTATAGGCCATAACCCGAGAAGGCTGGGAAAGGTCCCTCTGGTGCAGTGGGCCTGGAGCCCTCACTCACAGGCCAGGCTGCACTGGGTATCAGTCTGTGGCATGGGACCTGGGATTGCTGAGAAATGTCCCTCTGGCATGGCAGGCTTGGAGTTCTCACTCCAGGCCGACCTGCACTGGGTCTGGGGCTGTGGGGTGGACCTGGTAATCACCTGGAAATCTTTCTCTGGCACAGTGTGCCTGGAGCTCTCACTGGGCCCTGGGGGGTGAGGGGGCAGGGAATCCCTGGGAAATGTCTCTCGGGTACAGCGGGCCTGGAGTTCTACACCCACTGAACTTTGCTGCCCAGAGAATTGGGGAAATTCCCACTCATTCAGCGGGCTTTAGGGCAGGGGATCCAGGGAGGTGCTGGTGAGTGGGTCCTGAGATTTCAGGCCAGTCACTGGCTTGGTGGGCTTGGGGGCAGGGATCGGGTAGCACGCGTGGGAAGAAGCCAATGGCTCTCCCTCAGACTCACCACACACTCACTGATCTTGGAAGCCTGGTGAGTCGTGCAAATTCCCACTCGCTGGGAGAGCTTGGGGCAGGATCCAGGAGGCTGCTGGAGTCAGCCACTGTCTCAGGCCGGTCTCTGGGGCTGGGCCGGTGTGTCTAGCAGGGCTGGAGAGGTAGGTGAGTGGTCTAAACACCTGCCTGGCAAGTGCAAGGACTGGGGTTCGATCTCTGGTACTGCATGCCATGCCAGCCCCCAGGCAAAAACAGTCACTAACCCCTGTAATCCCAACACTAGAAAGGCTGAGACAGGAGGAAAACTACCAGTCCCAGCTGCATACCCTGTACCAAAAGATAAATAAATAAAAGGATTTTATAAATTTATAGTTACAGTTTTTAAGTTAGGCCTATATCTGCTCTTTTCCCTTTTACCAATGGCTAGAGAAATTGGGAAGAAAAAATATGTACTGAGGAAATGTAATTATATTTCCATCATACTCTGACAGGAGTTGGAAATTCTTAAGACTGTAAGAATCTAACTTATAAAGAGTCTGAGGGAATTCAAAATGCTGAACTTTAAGACAAATTATAAAAATATTTGGCAAAATATTGCCCTTTTTATATAAAAAGTCTTTGGAGTGAACAACAGAAATATCACAGCAACTTTAGAATTATCACCATAACTTAAGCAATAGGACTCTGGAGTGTCTGTCGTTTCCCCTTCAGATTCAGTGCAGAGGTCCTCAGACACTTTGATCCTGCAACACAGACTGAATTTGGCTGAAATAAACAGATACTGTATTTATATTGATAAGGATTGATTACTATATAGAAAAGGCATTGTTCTATAAGTACCACGCACTAACCAATTGCACCACTGGAGCATCTAGAAAAGGCATTGTTAATACATACAAATAGCACAGAAAATCCAGAGTTTCACTTAAACTAAAACTCTTTAATTTAAAGAGATAAATATTTTTTTAAACTTCAAAACAAGGTAATAGGAGGGTAACTTACTTTAAATTAGTTACTCAGAGTACAAGATATTGACTCTGAATTGTTCAAACAGTATAAGTACAAATTCTTTGCAGTGAAGTTTAACTTCTATAAGGGAACTTTTATTGTGTAGCATGGAATTAATACTCCTCATAGAAGCTGAGAAAGGCGGCATGTGTCTGCAATGCCAGTAGTGTGGGAGGCCGAGGCAGGAAGGTCATAAGTTCAAGCTCTGCCTCAGCATTGCAGCAACTTAGAACCAGTTTCAAAAAAAATTTTTAGGGCCAGCAAGATAGCTCAGTGGTCTAAAGTGCCTGCTTAGGCAAGCTTAGGCAAAGGTCAGGGAACACGGTGCTGAGTCTACCACATGCCATGCCAGCTCGGCATCAGGGTGGGCTGAGGTGGCCACATAAATAAATTAATACATAGAATTATGTAGCAGCATGGCGTTATCTTTCCCAACTGTACTATCTATACACACACATCATGATTCTTCCTTTCTATACCCCTTCCTTTGTCTACACCTGTCAAAGATGGGCACTCCATTGTTCAGGTGCCTGAACTTGACAACACAATCCAACACAGTCCAGCATTCCACAACAATAGTGAGTTATCCGAAGAAGTTGTCGACCATAGCCATTTACAGCTCAACTTATTATTATGGCCCTGTGATGTATACTTCATTTTTATAGTTTTCTGCTGGATGGTTAAGACCTAGATAGAGAAAGACCTATATACCAACACATGTACTGTATGTTTCTTATGAGGTCAGTGAAGTCCCCTCAGGGTTTATCTTGTAGTCCTGTACTTTATTCTGTAGATCCTTTGTGTCATCTATGTGGATGAGTCACGGCCAATGCTTGACCAGTTTGCTCTCTGTGAGAGCCTGAGAGAAAGTTTTCTCTCCATGTGACTCTCCCCAGGCACACTATAGAACTTTGATCTCTTTCCTCTATGGCTCCATATCTCCTTGTTCAGAAAATTTGGAGCTCACCTGAGTTTCATGATGTTGCAGTACAAGTTTTATGAGAGGCAGGATTTGCACTAATGGTGGTTGGACAGGATATTATGTCGGCTTCTAGTACTATGGATAACCACTAGGAAAACAGCAAGGCATAAAGTATCAATTATTGAATCTTTGATGTAATTCAGGTATAAAAAATAAGATACACAAACAGCTATACTCTCTTAATTTACTGATAAGAGACATATGCTACAATAATGTCTGTAAGTATAATATCGTGTATGCACCTTCTGTGATACCAAAACATTATGAAAACAGTTTGTAATGTATTAATTTATCAAATCCATCTTGTCAGGGTATCTTAAAACTGTCTCATTGATATTT